>JASANB010006746.1:0-220753 GCA_030248155.1 Sabatieria punctata
ACGTCGGCTGGGTCGGTTCGGTTGCAGGCATAACCATTGTGGTTTCGCTTCTGCACACGGTGTTCGAGTTCCTTGCATTCAAAAACGACATTCAGTTCTGGCGCAGTCGCAAGTCGCTGGAGGGTCTGTCGGTGCGCAGCGTCCTCTTCAGTGTCTTCACGTCGCTGATCGTCTTGCTCTACGTCTGCGACAACGACACCAACTTCGTCGTGAAGATGAGCGTCGGTGTGGGAATGCTGATTGAACTCTGGAAAATACACAAGGTCATGGACGTCAGCATCGACTACAACACGCGATGGCTCGGAGTCATTCCCAGAATCCTACTCAAGGACAAAGGCTCGTATGTTGAATCCTCTACCAAGATCTACGACCAGGTACGTAGCCGCCCACGCCTTTCATGTCAGACTATTCTTTCGAAAATTGACAGCTCATTTTCCTGAAATCGCCGTTATAGGTTGCCTAAAAGTTTGGCCTTAAGCCCACTCAATTCACTAGCATACATGTAATGAGGGTTTTGGAGTTCTCTTTCTTAGCTGGAAAGCTAAGCTCCCTACCTCATCCCCCGAGACAGTCTATGGACGACCCGAAAATACAAGTATTAATTACTAACGGTTCCTGTACTAATAAACTGGCTGAGAAATTTTTAGCTCAAAAATGTGTTCTTAGCTTTTTAGAAGTCATTTTGTAATGCTTGTTTTTGGATCTTAAACGCAATTGGCTACTTAAAATTACGAATTTTAGCCTTATTATTAATTGTACATCCCAATAAAAGCTATTTCCTGTCGTTTTAGAGATCTTTGACATTTTGAACCACCTCTCTAGGCGAAACTCTTCCTGGACCCCATACATGTAACAGGTCATCCGGCGGAGGGGAAGGTGGTTTGGGGGTCTGGCGTCGGCCGGGGGGGGGGGGTCCGAGCCCAAATTCTACGGAGGGGGTTGGGCACTAAAAACGCTCAAAAATCGCAATTTTTAGCCTAAAATCGCTAATTTCAGCTCAAATACAGCTGAAAAGTGCTGTTTGCAGGCGATTTTGGCAATTTTTGCGTCTGAAATTGTAAACAATTGCGGTCAAAAATTACTTGCCAGTAAAATCAGATGCGGCGGCCTGGCCTAAGTCGGGGGGGACAGACCCCCCGTTATATGTATGCTGGACCCAAACCTGACACACAACCCCTGTCCCACCCGTCTCGATCTAGAGCGGTTTTCTCCGCTTACGTGTAACCGGCGGCTAGTGAAACAGCCAGCTGCCTTGACGTTTCCTGGGTTCGAGGTGCCAATTTCAAATATTTTGGTGCAAATTCTAATTTTGGTCTAAAATTCGGAAGTGTTTACTGAAACTCTTACTACGTGGAATTTGCAGGGCTATTTTCTTGCCGGCGACAAACACGGAAAACTGTTACATGTTTACATGGCTGTTACGGTTTCGAAATCACTCTAGTCTTTTTGGAATTTCGAACACCGATGAGTAGTACAAAAGCAGAAAATGTGTTTTTGTTGGTTGGTAGTGTATGTTTTGTTGGCGAAGGTAGTGCTTTGGAAAGTGTAGCAATTGCAGATGGCATTCCGTTACCTGTCGTGGCTGCTGTACCCGTTGCTGGCGGGCTACGCAGTCTATTCGCTGCTGTACCTGGAGCACCGGGGCTGGTACAGTTGGGTGTTGGGCATGCTGTACGGGTTCCTGCTTACCTTCGGCTTTATCATGATGACGCCACAACTGTTCATCAATTACAAGCTGAAGTCGGTGGCCCACCTGCCTTGGCGAATGCTCACCTACAAGTTCATCAACACCTTCATCGACGACCTGTTCGCGTTCGTCATTCGCATGCCCACCATGTACCGGATCGGCTGCTTTCGCGACGACATCGTCTTTCTGGTCTATCTCTACCAGCGCTGGATCTACCGCGTCGACCCCAAACGACTCAATGAGTTCGGCACCAGTGCCGAGATGATGCAGCAGAACGGACAGACCGCTCTCGAAGACGAATCGCCGCCCGATCTGGTGCCGATCGATCAGCCACAGCCGGAAGAGACCGACGAACCCAAGAAGGAGAAATGAGTTTGTTGCTGCTGCTACTTTCTAATCCTGTTTACTCGTTCTGCTTGTGTGTGTGGTCGACTTGGTCCCTTTTCTTAGAGCACCTGACCTGTCCTATGCGTAACACCAGCTGTGTGGTGAATAGACGTTGTTTTGTGTGTGATCTGGAACCGTAATTATAAGGTAACTAGTGTCGCAGTTAGGTGCCGCTTGAACGGTCTGTGATGAGAGTTAAGAAATGCTAGACACTAATTGTCAGTATCCAGTTAAAGTACTTGTTACAGCTGTCACTTTTATTCCTTTATCGATACTGTTAAATTATGTGTACTTGTTTTGTCATGTGTCGCCTGTCGTTCTTATCAAGATCAAATGTGGTAAAATTACGATAACTGTCCTGTCGTCTTCTCTCAGTCACCACTTGGTTCCTACCTTTTCAGTCGTATTTCTATTGCTTTGCACTCCGCTACTCATCTTGTTTTCTGGAAAAGCTGCTTATGGAAGCCGATTACTACGTGTCTTCTGATGTCTCTGTCAAATTGGAATCTAGCGCTCCGAAGTTAGCGTCATCCGGGCGTATGTTGTACACGTATCTTGTTTTTTCGATATTCTCCATCCGACTCTTCAGTCGTGGTGATGTAGCCGAGTTTAACAGTGCATTACAAATAAAACGTAGTCAGATTGACGCCGACAAAGCTGCAAATCCCAATACGAATATACTGTAGCTCCCATAAACTATAAACCAGACACTTGTGGAAAGTTTGGAACGTCATACGCTTTTACTGAGGTTTGCTTTGTCCAATTTTTCTTCCGGAGTGCTCTTTACTGTATGTCAGGTCAGTGTGATAACTATTAAGAAAAATCTAATCACTGGAAAAATCGAAAGTTCTTTACCTGTCCCTACAGTAAAACTGAATGTTGCTATAGCCGCAACAGTACTACGTACGGTTTCGCCTTTGCCGTCGATAGTTCAACTTTCTCATTACGTGACTAAACCTCGGGGCTCTTTTCTAGTGTATCAATCACGCTTTGAGTACGCGTTGTGTTTTGGCGAACAGACGAGCACAGATACTGATGCCGACGGAGATTTGGTGCCGAAAAGACGACGTACCGACAAGGATTTTCTAATCATTGGTATTCAGCATGCTTTGCTGCTGCAGTAGTAGCTTTTCCAGAGCGATTCAGATTATGCACTCACAACGCCACTGACTGACGTTGGACTGCAAGTACGTTGGGTTTGCATGACTGAGCGAGAGAGGAAACATAGACAGTTCAGGTTTGGGATGGCGCACTGCTGATGTGTGATTACGTGCTATCGAACAGAACTATGTGGAAAGTAGGACTAATGCTTTGCTTCCTTGTTTAGTGTGGTGGACTGTACGTTTAGGACGCCGTTGTGCTAGAGCTGGGTGCTGGCACCGGTTTGACGTCTGTAATTCTTGCGCGCTCCGGGGCTCGATGTGTGTTAGCAACAGGTAAGACTGATCTCATATTGTTTCAAACACATCAGTCAGAGGTTTTCATGTTACTTTACTTTGTATATGGAGGCTTGAGTTGAATTCAACTTGGAGACTATGGTTCCGGTACGATTAAAATGTTAAGAAGTTTCTGACAGTATCTCGTGCAAGTTCAAGCAATGGTGTTGGTACTGTATATGGGTGTATTGTCGTTTAGACGTGAATTCTCGAGTGTTAGAAGTGCTGGGTCTGAATGTGCATCAGAATGGCGTTGGGCTTCGGTCAGTTCGTCCTTTACACCTAGATTGGTCGCAAACCGATTTAGAAGCTGGAGGCCAGTTCGGATGGTCTGATGAGAACAAAGAATTGCTGCACAGCGTGCGCTACATAATTGCGGCAGATCGTATGTTTATTACGTTCACATCTCTGCTTCTTGCTGAACCGTTTGGTTCAAATGCCAGACACACTGCCATTTCAAACCATTGTACTACTAGCAAAAGGGCGAAAATTTGTGCTCTTCATAAGTTGTGTGTGCATTTTTCTTGTTTCTACAGTCAGAGAAATAACGACATATGGTATCGGTAATCATATGGTAGCGATACCAAATACAGGGTGTCTCAAAAAAATGATCACATTTCTTTTTACTGCCATTTCCGCAAATTTTGACCAAATAGGCTGAAATTTGGACCATAGGTGCCAAAACTCGGGCAATTTTATGTGTTAAAGTTTGGTGCACTAGGCTTAACTCATTCCCGAGAAATTTCAAAAAAAGTGAAATTTGTTAAATCAATAGTGAAAGCCGGTCACCGAAAAAATGATCACATTTCTTTTCACTGCCATTTCCGCAAATTTTGACCAAATAGGCTGAAATGTGGACCATAGGTGCCCAAACTCGGGCAATTTTATCTGTTAAAATTTGGTGCACTAGGCTTGACCAATTCTCGAGAAATTTCAAAAAAAGTGAAATTTGGTAATTTCAATACCAAAAGCCGGTCACCGAAAAAACGTTACATTACATTATCGCCTAAACTCTAACGATAGCGTTGGAGTTCATGCGTCAACTTTTTACACACGAATTACCCTGAACTTCTGCGTTTACACTCCAAATTTCATCCAATTCCGTCAAAAATTAGAAAAGATATAGGAAAAGGAAATGTTTCCATTTTTCGGTGACCGCCTTTCACTATTGAAATTACCAAAGTTCACTTTTTTTGAAATTTCTCGGGATTGAGTCAAGCCTAGTGCACCAAACTTTAACACATAAAATTGCCCGACTTTTGGCACCTATGGTCCAAAATTCAGCCTATTTGGTCAAAATTTACGGAAATGGCAGTAAAAAGAAATGTGATCATTTTTTTGAGACCGGTCCAACCTCAAGTGGTACCATATGGTATCCCTTCGATCGAGACCTCAGGTGATACCATGGTACCACTTGAAGGTGAACCGCACCATATATGGTATCACTACTACCATAATAGTATGTATACCGATACCATGTATGTCGTTACTTCCCGAACTGGTCTAGCAAGCAATAAAGCTGAGATAGGAACAGATGCATGTTCAAAATACTCATCCGTTTTGGCTTCTAGTAGTAGTGCTCGTGTTTTGAAGAGTTGTGTGGGGTTTGTTTCAGCCATCTATGATGAACAGATAAACGAGTCCTTCTTTGAAACAGTTGAACATCTGACTTCTTCTAACGAAACAGACGTGTTCATATCACTTGAACGCAGGTTTCAAGCCACTGAAGCTTGTGAGCTTGAAATGCACTCTGGTTTTAGGGTCAACTTCCTTGTGAACACTCTAAGTGCCAGTTCTCCTTCTCATGACAGTTTTTGCGAATGGTTGCAAAAATTGAACAGTTGTGGCTGGTCAACAGAGCAAGTGCCGTTAGAAAAGATCGACCAGCATTTTAACTGCTACCACAGAACTGAGCAATTGGTACGTCTACAGGATGGTCATGTGTAATGTAGTGGCTTACACAATAATGTGACTGAGATGTATAATACGTAGTGAGCTAACCAATTCTGAATTGTTCAGCAGTTCTGGAAACTGACAAGAGATGGGTCGGTGGCAATGACAACGGTTCAACTTTGACACTTTATTCACTTGTCAACAAGATTGTGATTCTGGTGAATTCTTCGTACGTACAATGTACTGCATACGCATAAACGCGTGCAAAATCTTTTGCACAGAACGAGTACAGTACCTCATACTAGAGTGCCAACAATACCTGAAAAACCCAATACCAATACCTGAGACCCCCAATACTTGCGTAGCTGAGCCAAAAATTGCATTTCAGTGAACAGGTACATTCCAATGGAGTGCACAGGATTTCTTTCACAGGATTAAAATTTCGAAGATAAGCCTGGTTGGGTCATTGTCCAAATAGGGCGAGAAATTTTAAAAAATTTTGCCTTTAAGAAGCACTTAGAAGCCGTTCTAGAGGATAAGCAGAAATTTTTGTAAACAGTTTTAGTTCATACATGATCTACTGTATTACACTGTTTCTTATTTTCGGCAGATTTCTTCTTCGCACTCCACAGGAAAGGGGTGTACCCGACCGGCACCTCTGGGTACAGTACTAATACATTGTACATTCTGTCTGTATCACTAAAAATGACAAATTTCAAATGAATCACAAACGTTTAAGAACAGAGAAATTGCACTAATTACTAGTGTACTACTTAGAAAAGCGGACAGTATAATAAGATATTCTTCTTAACCTTTAGTTTATTAACGCAAAAACGTCTTTCTATACCTAAACATCAGTCAATCTTTTCGATTTTTTCAGGTCAGCTTTTCAGTTCAACAGCGACTTTTTCGACTTTTATAGGTCCTAATTAGTATTTGGTATTGGGGTATAAAAAACCCGATAATATTTGGAAAACACCCCAATACCCAATACCAGTTCGCACTCTACCTCATACTATGCTTAATTTAACAGGGTTCATACGGATCAGGGTTTTCCAAATTCCCTGACTTTTCCCTGACCTGAGTGCTAAAATTCCCTGACTTTCTACAAGCAAACTCATAAAACACTAAATGTTTTCAGGCACTAATTTTGTGATTTCTTTTGCATCGGCAGATATTTACATAAACGGTAGCATATCCAATAATTTTCTAAAAGCAAAGGGTGAATTTGGTATTAAAAACTAATCGTATTTCAACAGGTATTCCGAGCGTGAAGTTAACAAGAATTAACAGTCAGGGTTTGACGAGGCCTGGTTGGGCCGCAGCCTAACCAGGGCGAGAAAATTTTTAAGAAATAGCTTTCAAAAACGCATTTAAAAGGTAGTCTTGGCGTAAAATTAACCGGAATTAACAGTTTCAGAGTTTGACGAGGCCTGGTTGGGGCGCCGCCCAGCCAGGGCGAGAAAATTTTGAAGAAATAGCTTTCAAAAACGCATTTAAAAGGTAGTCTTGGCGTAAAATTAACCGGAATTAACAGTTTCAGAGTTTGACGAGGCCTGGTTGGGCCGCCGCCCATCCAGGGCGAGAAAATTTTGAAGAAATAGCTTTCAAAAACGCATTTAAAAGGTAGTCTTGGCGTAAAATTAACCGGAATTAACAGTTTCAGAGTTTGACGAGGCCTGGTTGGGCCGCCGCCCATCCAGGGCGAGAAAATTTTGAAGAAATAGCTTTCAAAAACGCATTTAAAAGGTAGTCTTGGCGTAAAATTAACCGGAATTAACGGTTTCAGAGTTTGACGAGGCCTGGTTAGCTGCCCAACCAGGGCGAGAAAATTTTAAAAAATCCCTATAATTTTCCCTGACCAGAGCTGAATTCCCTGACCATTTTTAAATTCCCTGACTTTTACCTTACCTCCCTGACCCGTATGAACCCTGTTTAAGAGTCAGTGTATGATACGATCGAGTCTTGGCCATTTGCCCTATTCAGACCCAAAATTGAAAATTTGGCATGAAGGCTGTCAAGTTGGCACACTAATACTACTGTATGTACTTGAAGAAGAGTTATTCAACTGCTGCAACCCAGTTCGATCGACTCTCGTAACTATGGGACGACAATTTCCGACTCGAACTTCTTTCTTCGTGATGACAGTTGGGACTGAAAATTTTGAGCTTATGCGTAACTTAAGTAGACTAAGAATTTATGGTCCAAAATTATTTCTGGAGAAAAAATTTTTTTCGATCACATTCCGTGCCTTATAGCTCTCGATGGAAGCCCTTGCTGTAACTTTTTATTTCAGTATTTTGTAGTGCTGCCCACATTTTGGTATAAAGTAATCAAATTTTTACATGGAGGCGTTGAGAAAATTGACCTTAGATGAACGTCAAATTTGTTAATCGTAACTCTTATCAGAAAGAAAGAAAAATTCGAGTTGGAATGTTCGTCCCTTAGTAAAGAGAGTCGATTTTCCCGGGCTTATATCTAGGCGTTGAGAAAATTGACCTTAGATGAACGTCAAATTTGTTAATCGTAACTCTTATCAGAAAGAAAGAAAAATTCGAGTTGGAATGTTCGTCCCTTAGTAAAGAGAGTCGATTTTCCCGGGCTTATATCTCAAGGGTGGTGGTTGAATTGCGAACTCCTTTGCATCAGTTGAGTATTTTATATGTAGTTTTCAGTCATTGAAGCTATTAAATGTACCTTCTACAGTTTGATAGTTTTAAGAGTTTGATAGTTTTGTGTGAGTGTTTGTAGTATCAAGTTATCGAGTGGTTGTGTGTGAAGGACGATCCTGTTCTCTTAGATATGGAAAGCAGAAGGATAAAGAGGCGAAGGAAGAAAGGGAAAGAAGAGAAGAAATTTGAAGAGAAGATAGAAGTAGGGAGTACGTAGAAGGAAGGAAGAAGAAAGGAAGATGGAAGAGGAAGAGAAAGGATCCCCAATGACAAGTCAACAGATGCAAGCGAAGGCACAGAAAGGCCGCAACATCGCCGCAAGAGATCTAGTCAGCATTTTGTTGGTGCAGATAAGTTTTCCGGAGATGCCGAGTCAATAGAGATGGAGCAATTCTCACCGTTCGCTCGTTTCCCCGGCCGTCAGGCACGGAAGAGGCCCAGTCGACGTCCGCGAGGGGGAGTGATGAAGAGTTTGATAGTTTTGTGCGAGTGTTTGTGGTATCAAGTTATCGAGTGGTTGTGTGTATGTGTTGTGTCGTGTGCCAGATCTACTATAGTAAAGACTCCACCTTCCTTTCAATACATAACATAACCGAAAAAAATTAAACAACACTCAATTTCACGGGTACATTCTTTTCCACTACGTACATAGAAAGTAGGTGGTTCCTTTTAATCTATATGTCAGGTTCCACCAGTTCTTCGTTGATAGAATTCCAGTCGGAATCGTCAGAGCTGAAACACAACCAGTTTCTGTGGCAACACATTCAAACTGCACAGGACACACAGCTGTGCATGTTCTACTCTCAAACGTCTTACATCTGTATAATTTGATTGACGTTTTGTTTCTGTTTTAGGATCCTGTTTGGTAACACTGAAAACCTTTACAAACCCTGCACAAAAGTCGAAAGAAAATGAAAGCGTAACAATCGGCGTAGCTATGTAAGTAGATTGATAACAGCATGGACAGAACTATTTCCGTTAACTCCACAGACAGCACGTAACATAACATACATGATAACATACAGTGGCGGCCAAAAGTTTGGACGCACCCCCGAAATTTTCAGTTTTCTTTTAATAACACCTGTTCTGTTTGCAGTTTGCGGATGAAGTTGCGTGCTAAGTTTGTGCATAGTAGCCCTGCATAACCTGAAACCATATGGTGTTCGGTCCCCCTCACGTTGCTGTATTATGAATCCATTTTCCAAAGACCCCAGCAAAATGGGTGGACAAAAGTTTGGACGCACCAACGGATTTTTTACAAAAACTGAGCAACCTGCAACAATAAAGAACAAACAAGAATGAAACATGTATTTAGGCGACTAGCACTTTGTTAAGAAGCCATAAGACTTGACCACAACTACACAGCGCTTGGGCATAGAGTTGACGAATTTCTGGCACACAGACTGGGGAATACAAATCCGAAATTCTGTGATGGCTGTCTCCAGATCGGACAGATCTAGGGGTGCTTTACTGATAACGTATCTCTGGACATTATCTCCACAAATTTTCGATTGGATTCAGGTCAGGTGACTGAGCACGGCGGTCCAAAACTGCGACTTTGTAGTTAGCGAACCACTGTTTAACTGACCTCACCGTGTGTTTGGGGTCATTATCCCGTTGAAACAGCCAATTCAGCCCGAGGTTCTGTTCTACATATGACAGCATGATGTCTACCAACATGTTGGTGTAGACGGTTTTATCCATGATCCTATGGATACAATAAATGGGCTCTAGGCCTTTCAATGGGAAAGAAGTCCACATCATAATGCTATCACCTCCCCACTTTACAATGCTCTGCACAGGCTGGTCGGAATTCTTCGCCCACAAACGGCTTGACATATAGCCGGCCATCGCTTCTGCACCGATTCCACTTCTTTTCATCCCTCCAGAAAACCTTGGAACCAATCTACAATGGTCCAATGTAGGTGGGCCTTTGTCCACTGGAATCGTTTTTGCGGTGACAAAAGTTGAGAGGTGTTTTTTCCTTGCGATGCAACAACTCAACCCTTTTCGCAGTAGAATTTGGTGCAGGGTTCATACAGAGATGCTTTGACCACATGCAGCCTCGATTTGCTCTGTTACCTTGAGAGCAGTCTTATACCGATCAACTAGGCATATCGTCAGAAGGACCCATTCCTGCCATGTTGTATGCGATTTCGGTCAACTGGTTCGTTTCCGATTGACGTTTGAACCGGTTTCAGAGAAGACAACTAAGGCAGAACGAACACCTATTTCCGGAACACCCGACTTGTCATCCTATCTGAGATTAGAGAGACCACTCGTCTGAGCTCAAGCATGAGAGCCCTCTTTGGTTGAATAAGTTGATTGGACTGAGCCATCCTCCAAACTGCCGCTAAATTGCAACAAAAAGAAGACTAAATAGCAGCTACACATATTAACGGCCGCTAGGTTCCCTACAAAACATCTGGAAAGCCAAAAAATCAACATAATCATAGGTGCGTCCAAACTTTTGTCCACCCATTTTGTTGGGGTCTTTGGAAAATGGATTCATACTACAGCAACGTGAGGGGGACCAAACACCATATGGTTTCAGGTTATGCAGGGCTACTATGCACAAACTTAGCACGCAACTTCATCCGCAAACTGCAAACAGAACAGGTGTTATTAACAGAAAACTGAAAATATTGGGGGTGCGTCCAAACTTTTGGCCGCCACTGTATGTACATGTACACAGGGGTCCTGGGGTCTGCCCCCACCTGACCGATCCGATCCGGATGGGGGTCGACCAGACGACCCTACGATCAGACGCGAGGGTCCATTTCGATGCCCCGTACGTATAAGTGAAATCGAACAAGTCGAACTTACCACCTACCCGAGGCTTTAATCAGCCTCAGTAGGTCCCTAACAGATAATTCACTCAGCTCCTGGGTGGTGAAATACCTTCGCCCCAGGATCCTATGCCTACGCCCAGCCAATGCGTCACATTGTGTGACCAAGTGTTCAGGCGTTTCCTCCTCCTCAGAGCAGAAGGAGCATGTTGGATCATCCACCAGGCCCATAATGCTAAGATGCTTATTAAGGTTACTACTGTGTCCGGTTAACCAACCAACCACCAGCTTTAGTTCCCTTCTACTAAAACTAAGTAGTTCTCTGGTTACTACCGATCTAGGTCCCAGAACAAACTGCTTAGACTGCCTACAGTCGGTCCTTAGATCCCAGTCAAACTGCAACTGGTTCCTAGCCCAACTTCTTAATTCAGTACGTACTTTCTTAACAGAGATGCCAAGGGCCGGTTCCGGCCCTATAAGTGGCAACTCTGAAGCCGCCCGAGCTAGTCGGTCAGCTTCCTCATTTCCCTCCACATTCGAGTGTCCAGGTACCCACAAAGCCCCCACCTGACTTAGGACAGGGCCCCCCGGATGGGACCCGCAAGTAATTTTTTAAGCACATTTTTGCGATTTTTTACAATTTTAGACACAAGAATTTCCAAAATCGCCTGTAAAACAGCACTTTTTACAGTAGCTGTATTTGAGCCCAAATTGGCGATTTTTGACGATTTTTAGCCGTAAAATTGCGATTTTTGAACGTTTTTTAGTGACCAACCTCCTCACCGGAATTTGGTCTCAAGAGCCCCGGCCGGCACGAGACCCCTATCCCCCTTCGGTGGACCACCTGATACATGTATGGTAATTAACATACCTTCCCCTTTCGTTCAAATCGGCGTCTTGCTTCAACTGAGAAATCTAAAAAAGAGCCAACTTCCTACTCTTGGTTGAGTCGAAGGCCTAACACAGTGAGACGCTTGGCGGCATAGGTGGTAACCGTGCAAATGGCACTCACTACAAGGTAGGCCTACCATATGGTACCACAACGGCCGCCAAACGTGGAGGTACCATCGTACCACCACAACACCCGAACCCGAATGTAGAACTAGCAGATACGGTGTCGGCACAAAATAAGTCCCTGAAGTCTACCTGTGGCGTCGAATTCTGCAGAGTTCCTTGTTTAATCTAAAATACCTACGTACGTTTTTAATGCATAATAATGTAAGTGTTCTCAAGTTACGAAAAAAATTTAAATTATGCACGACCGGCTCGTCGAAATACATGGGGGCTAGGGGTTACCACTCTTCGCTGGCGAGGACCCCCTGGGCCGGCCATATCCCTGCCCCTCCCGGAGTGAAAAATTTTCGCTTTTTAATACAAAACAGGCGTTTTTGGACTTTCTTGAGACCCCCGAGTCCTCTCGACCCCTCCGGATTTTTTCGTCCAATGCATGCCCGTCGATCATAGAACCCCAGTCGCAAATCTCGTGTGTGTACAGTAGATGACGAGAAACATAGTAGCGTACCTCATGTTTGCCAGACAAAACGGCGAAACCGGCCTCCACAAGCGCATTAGCAAACGAAAACCGCCGTTGGTTATTTTCGCAAGAGAGAATAACTGAATTGGGATCGGTAGTTACATCAGCCGGGAACAGATACAGCGCGCCCTGCTTGGCCAGATGAAGAATCTTCGACCTCACTTCTTTCTTCCACTCCTTCAACCCCACCTTGCAAGTTTGCTTTATAGACCAATTACACAAACCTTGTCAGCGGGCAACACCCCAGCTAGCTTTACGGCAATGGCCTGAGCTGGTAATTCCAAAAATTGTTCCGGTAGTTTTCGCAGTTCAGACACAGGTTTAACGTGCACAGTGCCGTAGTCCAAATAAAGAAGCTACAAACAAGTCTATCACACAACGTAGCCTATACATGGGCCGGTAAAATGGGTAAAATGGTACGTACACAAAGTCCTAAAGCGTAAAGTTAGACCTACCAATTTTGGGATTTTTGGTTGGGTGGGTAGATGAGTGGGTCCAGGACGGGAGAAAAGAATATTGCAGGTCGGTGGGTGATGGTCTGGCGTACGTCAAGCCCAAGTGGCGGGGGGACAAATTCTGGACATCCCGCCGCACACACAGGATTGCGTAGAACCAAACATGTAACAGGGGGTCTGCCCCCCCCACCCGACTTAGGCCAGCCCCCCCGGACGGGACCCCCCCCGAGACGATTTCGCCGACCCCCCTCCGAGCTTTCTGGCAAGTAAATTTTTGAGCAAATTTTTGCAATTTTTTAGAATTTCAAACACAAAAATTGCCAAAATCTCCTGCAAAACAGCACTTTTTAGCTGTATTTCAGCCCAAATTAGCGATTTTTGCCGATTTTAGGCCGAAAATTGCGATTTTTTCGATTTTTGAGCGTTTTTTAGTGCCCTACCCCCTCCCAAAATTTTGGCTCAGACCCCCCCCGGCCGGCGCCAGACCCCCCAACCCCCTCCCCCATCGGCGGATGACCTGTTACATGTATGCGTAGAACTGAATCTTATACCCTGCGTACCTCTACTTTACGTTTGTGAACTTTCTGCACTTGAACTCTATGCATACAGCCGTAAGGAGCAGCACAAATCATTCCAACTTGTACTTCACTTTCGGGCACTGTCAGGTCAAACTGCGACAGCTGGCTCTTTTTGTAGAACTCGCTGCAAAAAGTACCACATCATTTTCAGTCAAGCCTACACACAGGCAAACGTAATACTGAATGTGGTCCATCAGAGAATCGAGCTCCTTTTTGCGACTTTCCAGCTGTACGAATATGGCGTCAGGGCTCAAACAGTCACCCAGAATCACCTAAACTGATTAGCATTTGAACGCAGCACTACTACGAACAAAATATTCACTCGCCAAACCTGAAACTGCACCGCCACCCTACTGCATTGTGTGAAATGTCAAAGGTTCTGTGACAGTTAGACTACATAATTTGTACTGTACAGTCATGGATTTGTCAGTGTAGGGTATTGCCTCGATCGAAGCAATATCGTACAGTATGTTATGGTAACGGTACCACATGACATTACCAGAGGCCCTGGTCAAGACGGTACAAACCAAGGTACTGAACTGACACAGTATACAGTATGGAGCCGGTACCACATGATGTCACAGGTAGCCGCACCCATACAGCAAGTCAATAAGTTGCTGACTGTAGAGTGGCTGGTGAAGTTTCGAAGTGCCCCAACCTTGCAGGGTGTGTTTGGGAGTGTCTGGCGATCAAGCTCCGTGTGCAATGTAGCCACTGAAAAAGACAGAGCGGAACTGGCAGCCGATCGCTTCAGAGGATGAAGTCCGCCATAATTCACAGTCGTTTCTGTTGCCTCAACCATACTGGCCGTGTCTTCTAACGCCTCCTCTTCCTTCTCCTTCAGCCTTCTTTCGAAGAAACTGTGCATCTCTGTAGTTCAAACACATTTACAACGCGCACACAGACAAGGACCCCGAAAGCAACAGGAGCCCCCTTTCTGGCAGAGAAAAGTATCTGTTCATGTACACGAGTAGCACAAAATGCTAGCACAAGATAATTTCAAACTTTTTACTGATTAGCTTAAGAAAATCTTGAAGTTTTTCAAGTTGTGCAGTGATTTTTCGAGAAAATTCGAGTGCTAAATTTCGGGTCACTCGTTTTTATCCTATCCCATGGGCAGCAGCTGTGTTGTCAAATGCGACATACATTTGTACAGCAGGTAAGCAAATGCGTATATCTATAGCAGGTGTCCAACAACTTCAATAATACATTTAACCCACTCAAACCCCTCGTGACGTCTTTCAATGTGTTCAAAACCACTTTCCGAAATAAAACTAAACGTTTTTTGGCCAAATCATCATCGGACTTTTTGGCTTACCACCCCCCTCAGCCCCCCACTCAGGGATTGAAAATTCTACCCCCCTCGGCCATACATGTAACAGCTCCGGGTCGACCTGGGGGGAGGGGGGTTTCCTCAGATGGGGGGTCGAGGGGGTTTCGTCCAGAGGGGGTCCAAAATTTCAAAAAAGTTCCAGAACGCCTGGAAATGTGTTTTTAGCACGTTTTTTTCAGTAAGCACGCTAAAAATCGCTATTTTAAGCTGCCAAATAGCGTTTTGGAGCTAAAAACAAGCAAAAAATGACAAAAAGGGCTTCCAAAAACACCGACTTCTCTTAAATATCTGCAGTGGAAACGCCAAATTCGGTTTCCAAAGGCTTTTCAAGTGAATTTTAGGCTAAAAATTAGTGATTTCTGACCCAGTTTTTTAATACTGGTGGAGCCACTACTAGTACTTGTATTTTTTGGTCGGGGGGTCCCTTAACCTGTATCGGGGTGGGTGAGGGGTGTTTGGACTTTCCAGCAGGTGGGTAACCCCCCAACCCCCCTAGTACAGGTATGCCCTCAGCCGAAATGCTAGCCCATGTCTGTCTATGCTGATGTAGTTATTATTACGTACACTCGTCAGGCGAAGGGGTTTCAAATGATATAACATCATGACCATATTTGGACGATTTTGAAATTTTGCCAAAAAACAATCGATAATCGATAGAACTTGATTTAATTTCAGTTTGGGATCGGTTCCTGATTCCCCCAGCTACACCTGATCACACCTACGCAGAAAAGCCTTGTTATATTCAATCTAACAACCCTAAGACTAGCTAGAACTAGACAAGTAGGCATAAGTACAGTACAAATGTACATGTACTAGTGGGGGGTTGGGGTTACCCCCTGCTGGAAAGGCCAAACCCCCCTCACCTCCACCCGCCAAGACAGGTTACGGGACCCCTCCCCGACCCAAAATACAAGTACTACTAGTAGTGGCTTCAGCACTCCCAAACTGGCTCAGAAATCACTTATTTTTAGCCTAAAATTCGCTTGAAAAGCCTTTGGAAATCGAATTTGGCGTTTCCACTGCTGATATTTAAGAGAAATCGGGCTTTTTGGAAGCCTTTTTTGTCGTTTTTTGCTTGTTTTTATCTCTTGGCATTTTGGAATTTGGCAGCTTAAAATAGCGATTTTTAGCGTCCTTACTGAAAAAAACGTGCTAAAAAAGCATTTCCAGGCGTTTTGGGAGCTTTTTGAAATTTTGGACCCCCTCTGGGCGAAACGCCCCTCCTCCCAGGTCGGCCCGGAGCTGTTACATGTATGGAGGTAGGTACGTATTCCATCCTACCGGTTGGCGCCGAGAATGTGTCGGTTTGACCCACACTGGCCTTGGAAAGCTGTCGACGAACCAATTGTCCAGGATTTTCGTTGACGGACTGCTCTCTCAGTTCATCGGGTACACGATCAGGTCCGACACACCGGCGCCGAAGCAACGCATCAGTTAACTGCTCCATATCACCACTTAAGAAACCCAAATCAACTGCCGCTGTCCTCAACTCAACTAGTAGCAAAATCAACAGGAGACTGGAAAACGCGACCGAGAACAGAACAGAACAAGCAGGCCTCAACGGCGCAAGCAGCAAACAGGCAGGGCGAAGTCGCACAAAACGTTCAGTGCGAGCCAGTAACATTTACACTGCAAACAGACAGCAAAAATTTGCATAACACGCTTAACTAAACTTTACTCTCGACAAGCTACAGTGTTCGTAAACAAAATTCAAGATACGTATGTAATAGACATCCGCTGCAGAGTGAACACGAGACCTTGCTAAAAAGGCAGGAGGCAGCCTTAATTAAGTAGAGGACGGAATTTTCTGTTCCAAAAACTGTAGCTGACAATAATGATTCATGAGAAACGAGCTTAAAGCGCCTGTCTCTGTAATAAACATAGAAGTAAAAAATCACTGCCTCAATTATTTACCGCAAGGACTCTTAACATGGTTAACATAGAACGTTATTTTCTCCAACAGACGGCTGCACTGGTTTTCCGGAAAAGCCCCTTTTGTTCTGAAACGACACAGCAAGCAAAGGAAAGGTAGTCCAAAATCAGGAACAAATGGGGCTTGTCTAGCAGAAAACAAAGGCCAACAAGATAACTGTAGTACATGCTGGATACAACAAAACAACATATTTGGTACCAAACATGTTATTTCCACAAAGTACGCGAATTCACGAACTTCAGTCAACAACAATCCGAAAAGAACATGGCAATGCAGAGCAGTAGATGTAGGTCTAGCTGTGTGTATGCCAAGTGAGACGATCCTCGTAGAACTTTATGACCGCCTGAGGACACTTTATGTTGGCTACCTTTGCTGGTACGAGATCAGCCTCATCCGTGTTCTTCCTGAAGATTTAAGACTAACATTCAGTAATAATCGACTTCTCATTGGTGCATTGAAAATTTCATCAACCTTTTAAGAATTTATTTATCTTTCATTTAAAAAATTATTCATTCAAATCGGTTGATGAGGTTTGCGGTTGCTACAGCGAAAAATCTGCGGGCCTGTTTTTTGGCGGACCCTGTATAATTCTCCCACTAGAACCGATCCGATCTGAGATGCGAGGGGCTTACCCCCTAGGATCAGACCCGTGGTCCATTTCGCAACCCCTGATAAGGCGTTATCTCGGACGTTTTGTCCTTCTTTCACTGCCCAGCCACGTCCTAGCCGTGCTGTTGGGTGCCAGTCACTAAGAGAGCGCCTGGCATGTTGACGTCATGGTGCTGTCTCCTTCCCACAGCCGTCGGTGCCGGTGTGCTGAGGGCTCCCGTCATAGTTGATTTCTCAGACAGCTCATGACGCTGTTGATCTTCTCCAACGCCCCATGGTTTGTGGAGCCGCTTCTCATGCAACGGCAGATCCAGTCGGTTCCCATTTACCTACTCACTGTCACCAGCTTTCGGTGGCCTGGGTGGGGCTTTGTGCCGACGACCAACTCTTTGCGGAAGATACTTGCCCCGCCGAGTGGATGAGCGCACAAGATAATCACATCCGAATTTTCGGTCAGTGAAGGAGCCAAAAATTTGACTGCGTATAACACCCAATTGGAGCATCCAATCGAAATGTCCTGTTCAGGTTTCATAACAGCTCCGGGCCGAACTGGGGGAGGGGATTTCCCTCAGGTGGGGTGTCGAGCGGGGTTTCACCCAGAGGGGGGTCCAAAATTTCAAAAAGCTCCAAAACGCCTGGATATGCGTTTTTAGCAATTTTTTCAGTAAGGACGCTAAAAATCGCCATTTTAATCTGCCAAATAGCGTTTTAACGCTAAAACAAGCAAAAAATGACAAAAAGGGCTTCCAAAAACACCGACTTCTCTTAAATATCAGCAGTGGAATGGAAACGCGAAATTCGGTTTCTGAAGGCTTTTCATACGAATTTTAGGTTTAAAATTAGTGATTTCTGAGCCAGTTTGTTAGTACTGGAGCCAACACTAGTACTTGTATTTTTGGGTCGGGGAGGGGTGTCCCTTAACCTATACTCAGGGGGTGACCTTTCCAGCTGGGGGTAGCCCCCCAAAACCCTAGCACATGTATGTCAGGTTTAATATAACTCTGTAGATTCACTTGGTACACCAAGTTTGAGTTAGATCAGTGAGTCAAAATTTCAAACTTGAATGCCAATGATCGATCGACTCAGAGACAGACAGTTGACGCGTAAAGATTTAAACCTGTCAGTCTCAGAACAATTATTTAATTCCGTCGATAATCTCCAACTAAATAGACAAACGATCCCCTCCCATGAGTCGGGACTTCCACGCAGTGGAGGGGGAAGTAAGGCAGGCTTGGCTTGCCTTGCAAGTCAAAGCTGCTTTACTACTAACGCCGACTCATCTGCTTTCGGCTAATCAATTATTACTATCTCTTTCTACCAAAATTACTATATCTCTCTATTCATCTTACTATTTGTATTTGATCAAATCCAATCCGGGACGTGCCTCTTTGAGGTAGTTGGTGTGCAGTTCCCATCTGCATTAACGTCCCAGCATCCTCGCAAGGGTCGCAAGACTCTTTCAACATTCGCATCATTGATGTATGGTATAGAGTGCAGAAGATCTGGTGGCCACACTTGCCTTATCTCCCCTCCTGAGTATGTGTGCACTTTTGCACCCAGCTCATTTGCCTCTTATACTGATGCACTTCTTTCTGCATCTTCTCATCATACATGGGCCGGGGGTAAGGGGGGTATACTCCTCCCCCTCGACCGGCCATACCCCCCTCCCGGAGGGAGGAAATTTTCGCTTATTTAAGGCAAAATAGGCGTTTTTTGGCCTTTTTTCGGGGACCCCCCTACCCCCCTCCGGATTTTTCCGGCCCATTGAAACGGATTTGTATGTAACAACCACTGCATTAACCCTTCTGTCATTGTGTCATTGTTTGTTTTGCAAGTAAAGTGCTCTCCCGTTTCATTTGGTGCCGAGACCCGTTGTTTTGTTGTGTTGTGCACCCACAGTTTATGACCTCTGCTACTACTCTAGTTCTTCGACTCCTACCACTACCACAAACCCACCATGGTTCGAACCAAGAAACTGACACCTCCTTCCACTTCGCCAACCACTCGTTCCACCCGCCGCAAGAGCAAGATGCCTCCTAAGTCTGCCCACACTTCTGCGACTGTTTCCCGTTCTTCCTCTCACTCATCAGTGCATCTCTCCGTTAGTCAAATCAACCTCGCAGCCGCTCCTCCCGTTCGCCCGCCCACGGTTCCTCCTACCCTTTCGCAAGATGCCGACCGCCCTCCTCAGCTCACCACTACAGATTTCCTTCACTTCCTCCAACAACAACAACAACGCCACGACGAACAACTTGCACGCCTCTTACAACAGCAACAACAACAACAGGAACGTTTAATCGCAGCCCTCAATGATCGCCCTCGCGCCGTTCAACCACAACTTTCTGTCAACCTTCCGCGCCCCTCTACCTACTGTTTCAATCAGTCGGCCAACGACGTCCCATTCACTCGCTGGTCCGCTGACGTCGCCACTTTCGTGCAACAATCCGGTCTCCCGTGGCGCAAGGTATTGGAAGACGCGCTCTCGACACCGCCGCTCGGCAACAATTCCATTCGCTTTCGGACGCCCAGACAACCACTCTTGCTGCCGCGCTCACTCATCTCGAACCTCTCCTGCAACCGGCCGAATGCCCTATCCAGGTCGCCCTCACCTTACTCCAACAGCCACCCACTTCCGACGTCATCCAGCTCGCCAACCATTTCAAGTCTCAGATGTCCCGTCTTCCATCCGCGGAGAGTATCACTGCAGCCGTGTTTGTCAACCTCCTTCCCTATCAGGTCAAGAAGCATATGATTCACCACCTCTCCGATCCCGCTCAGCCTCACGACATCTACTCGGTTACCACAGAAGCTGTCAAGTACTTCAACACTGAGCAGGCAATCACCAGTTCTCTCAATCAATCATCATTCTTCTCCCTCTTCAGCCTCACAACAACGCGCGTCCACTGATTCCCCTCCCAGGTGTTACAACTGCAACAGAGTCGGCCGTCTCGCTCGCCAGTGTCGTTCGCAGCAACTCTCTACCAAGCCGGCTTCCAAGTCTACTCCCATCTCTCCTATTCGTCCAGTTGTTCGCCGTATTGTTCTCAGCCCTCAGCCGTGCTCTCCCTCCCCTTCACCTCAAGACGCTTGTCAGGCGCAGAGACAGCCCAACCGACACTCGTCCGCGGGGAGTGATCACCAGTTTTCGCCGGTCGCTACCAGAGTTCCTGGCAGGGTCAAATGGTTCAATCCTGCAATGGGCTACGGCTTCGTTTCCCGCTCCGATAACAACTCAGACTGCTTCGTTCACTCGTCCGCTCTTACCTCCGGTCGCCCTCATTCTTCTCATTCAGATCCAGGTCTTTTCCGGGGTGAGCCAATTTCCTTCGACGTGGTGCCCGACCCTTGGGGGCGTACCGACTGCGCGGTCAACATCTCGGCAATCCACTATGTCCATGGGGAGTGATGAAACGGATTTGTATGTAACAACCACTGTATTAACCCTTCTGTCATTGTGTCATTGTTTGTTTTGCAAGTAAAGTGCTCTCCCGTTTCATTTGTCATTGTTTGTTTTGCAAGTAAAGTGCTCTCCCGTTTCACCATGTATGCTTCTCATCTATAATTCCCAAGTCTCTGTCACCGAAAGGTTGAGCTGCTTTCTTGACTCAACGACTGGTTCAATGATGTGGCTTTGCTCCCACTCGTTCACCTGCCTGATCAGCACCTTCCCAACTTTTTGCCTATAGCGCTTTTCAGCCCCTCGCGTCTCCCTATTGCTGATGGTCTGGTTCCATTCATCAACCTGGACTACCACTCTGTGTCCACTACTTCCGTCGATGAAGAGCTTATGGATGTATTAGCTAGTCAAGATCTTCTTCCAAGTCACCTTACCTCTGATGCCTTACTCTACCCACCTCTACTACTCTCCCCCTTATCAAGATGTCCAGAACATCTTATCTTGTATTAGGTAACGCCCCACTCTGCCATACAAAAAGGTGCGTCTGTTGGCCTGATATCAACAGCTAATCGCTGATGGCCAGGGCGAGAAATTAAACAAAAAACAAACAGACAAACGATCTGAACTAAAAATACGGCTAAGACTGAGGTGGCGCCGTGACCAACAGCAAACGTACAGTAATTAATTTTTCTTCATTAAGCTTAGTCTAAAACAGAATAGATTACCATTTGATGAGGAATGTCAGTTCGCCGGCAGAGTCGGTGGCGCCCAGAATGCGGTCAGCCTCCAGTCCACGATCGAAGCCACGCGGTTTGTCATCCTAAATAATTACATCTCCATCCTGTACGGAAACACTAAATTAAATATCAGTTTGGAATAAATAACTGGCCCAAAATTCGGTCAGGACCACAGAAGTAAAGATAAAGGAAAGTAAGGTATTGTTAGATTATCTCAATAAAAATAGCACCAATCTTTGAAGAATTTATCAATCTTTCTTTCAAGAGGATTCATTCAAATCGCTTGAGATTCATGGTAGCAAAACTAAACAATCTGCCGGGTTGTTCTTTATCATTCTTGTTCATTGCCAAAATCTCTGTTTTGACTTTGAGGATAAATATCTCAGGAACTAAGCAGGCTATCTTAGTCGGCGTTACATCAATCTTTCAGTATTTTATTTGTCTTTCATTTCAAAAAGGATTTATTCAAATCGGTTGAGATTTGCGGTTGTTACAGCAAAAAATCTGCTGGGTTGTTGTTTGGCAGACCCTGTACATCAAGAAATCATAATCTCATTGGTCTCAAGCTATTTTGAAATTTCTCATGCCCCACGAAAAGAAAGATTTTAGCCCACTTTCTCGTGCAGAGACAATTAACGCAAGTCACCGTAACGACCTTTTTCTTCTTTGGTTCCGGTGGCTCGTCGTTGGTCACAGCGCTCTTGCGTTTCTTCTCCTTCTTTTCTTCCTGCTTCTTCTTCAATGAGTCCTCATATTCGGCGATCAGATCTGGACACTCCAGATTCTCTTCTGGCTCCCACGTATTCTCCGACCTAAACAGAGTGACTGACTGCAAACAAATTCAGACACAAATATAACGGGTTAGGTGTAGCTGGGAGAATCAAGCTCAGAAATATACTATACAATATATTAATTAATTAACTTCCTTAGGACAGTACGCCACGCCTCCAGAGCGTGCCCTATATTGATGCGTCCCCTGTGGTTCTTTTATATTTGGAAAACAAGCCCTCCGCCTCCTCCTGAGCGTTCCCCTGTACTGATGTGTCTCTAGGGGTTATTCTATTTTTAGATTTGGAAAACAGGCCCCTTCGGAGTGTGCCCTATAGCTACTGATGCGTCTCTTTCTCTAGGGGTACTTCTATATTTGGAATCAGGGCCTCCTGAGCGTGCATTATCTATACCGCAAAACTCATTCCTGTTCAAAGTTGTCCCCGGTTTACCCTAATTAGGTAATTAATTATGATAATTAAAAATATTAATTTCAGTTTGGGATCGGTTCCTGACTTTAGCCCTCCCAGCTACACCTGATCCATAAAATAACAACAAGCAGCACTCTGAATAGCCCTTCCATTTGAGGAAGTACTCGACACGGCCGTGTTTGATCCGTTTGCCCATCACTTTTTCCACGATGAACTCCTCTTCATCATCTTCGCCCGACTCCTCAGCCGGACTCGGAGACTTGTCTCGCTTTTCTTTATCCTTGCCCATCTCCACCACTTTGCTTGAAACACAGAGTCACTGCCACCGAATTGTTCTGACACCAGAAACAAGCTCGATCCCTCTACGACACTCAACGTCAACAACCAAACCAACAATAAAATATAAAATTAAACGCGCGGGCTCCAGTTAGGGAGATCACTCGAATTTCAAATTTTGAACACAGACGACTGAATGTGGTATCAAACGACTGCTGACGATCTCCTGATTATTATTTTACACATCAAAATCTAATTACTGCATGCTATATCAAGTTCTACCCCAGATTATGCGTTTCGGCGTGTGGTCAAATCTAGGGATGCAAATGGTATAAAAAATACCAAATACCAAATACCAAATAGCGGATGGTATTTTCTATACCAAATAATACCAAATAATACCAAATAATTCCAAATAGTTGATAAACAGGTCGCTAGCTGTTTGGAATGAGCGCAAAGTCATACTTTTTGTTTTTTTTTCAGCAAAAATATAAAAGTTTTGCCTCAGTGGAAGAGTTTTTGTTGCATCTAAAAGAAATCTATTCATGCCGAGAAAGAAAACGAGCAGAATTTGATGGTTTTTCACTTACTCGGGAAATGGGCAAGCACGTTGTGACATTTGCGGTCTAGTCTAGGCTCGGTCTCGATAAAGTGGCCGTCCATAAATGACGTTGTACGAAAATCCCGATCGGACCCCCTTCCCCCAAAATCGCCTTGCATCGTTTCATGGGGGCCCCCTCCCACTTTTTGAGAATTTTGCATGAATGGTTGTTTGTTATAAGCTAAACTTGTCAGAATTCTTTGTTGTTTTGTTGCTCAGAAACGGTAAAGAGACGTCTTGTTCTGCGCATCTGCATTGTTAAACTTTTAGTAAATTAGAAATAAGGAGAAAACTCTGAACAGAAGAGCTCTGACATGGTATACAGTCGCAAAATATGCAGAATTTATCGCCTAAAAGCTAACTGTTTAGTTATTTAAACTATTTGGTATTATTTGGTATTATTTGGTATAAAAAAATACCAAATACCAAATAATACCAAATACCTAGAAAATACCAAATAATACCGAATAATACCAAATAATACCGGATACCATTTGCATCCCTAGTCAAATCCGATAAACGGCCACAGTCGGAGTTGCGTCAATTAGTGTGAAATACTGTAATGCACTGTAAAACGTTCGCACCCAAATTGTAAATCTCTAACAAATATGACCACATCCGGTATCAAACAACTACAATTGACTTGTACATTATTGCTACATTATATTACATCCACAACCAATTACTGCATGCTATTTCAGATTACGCGCTCATCATATCGCCTTACTTCATCGATTATCGGCCGATTTCCCCGCAACCCCCACTTACTAAAACAATCGTAGCATTCGAGTCCGCCGACAGATATGTCTCCCCACGGGGATTTGGGTAGGTATGACGATTAGCTATCGATTAAGCATAAACATAACAATATTCGTCCAAGCCCAAGGACGGTGGCCCCTTTTGAACGAAAATCATCACTTTGAAAAAAATAGAAAAAAGAAGTTTTCTCAGTCATCTTTTGAAAGATAGCTATCAATTTTACTATGTGAGTAGGCCTACCTTAGATGCATATTTCGGCGCATTTACTTTCAGAGATCCTTTAACAAAAAATTAAAAAAAAAAAAAAAAAAAAAGAGGGGGGTAACAAAAAAAAAAAAAGTAGGGGGGGGGAGGGCGGGGGGGGGGGTGGGGAGTGAAGTAAAAAAAAAAGGAGAGGGGGGAAAAAAAAAAAAAAAAAAAAAAAAAAAAAAAAGGGGGGGGGGGGGGGGGGGGGATCTCCGGTAATATGGATTCGGATCCCCGGACCCCCACCGAATTCGGACCCTCAGCCTGGTACGGAAACAACGGTTTGTGGATTCGGAACCCCACCCCGGGACCGTAGTTTAAAATTCCCGAAATTTTGTTTGCAAATTTCGGGGCACATTTGGACACCTCGGTACGCGGACCATTCCCCCCATCCGCCGACCACCCTAACTTTAGGGCTCAGTTTCAAGCTGATGCTTAGGTTCAGGCTTAGCTGGGTGCAGGTTCAGAGTTAGGATCATCCTTTAGGGTAAAATTTAATATGGCAGTTTGCCTTGCCAGGTGGGATTGAGCCGGCAATCGGTTTCTTTAAGCTCTGATTTTATAAATTACTGTAATGCGGTAAATTCGTTCATATAATCATTATGTAATGACTTTGCGTAACGTATTTCCCAGCAAACTGCACGTCATAGAAATAAATTAAGCATCGGCTAAACGATTGTCAAAAATGCTTGACTTGGTGGTGAGTAAAAAAAGCTGCGTAACAGTTAAAGCGGAAGGTCAACATTGAGCATTACAGTGAACAAATAAACTTGCACAAAAAATTGAGTCCAACAAAGTATTTCTCAGATAAAAATAATTTAAATATAATGAAAAATGCCATACGGCAGGTAGGAGAGCAAAAAACTGACTTCTTCACACTGTCGCTGAGCTCCACTGAAAGTACATCAAATCTGAATAAAAATTGTGCTAGAAATCTTTACTAGCGAAGGAGCTACTACTGTATATATGAATCTAAAACTCATCATAGTCAGGGTCGTGGCAATCTGTTGATCTAAAATCCCCTGACATGCCCCCGATTTTGCCTGCCCAACCAGATGCGAGGAAATTTTGAAAATTGCGTTTGAAAGGCAGTCTGAGCATACAACTAACAGTTTTAGTAGTTTGAAGAGGTTTGGTTGGGCCGCCCAACCAGGGCTAAAATTTTCTAAAAAATCAACCTTCAAAAACGCGTAAGAAAGGCATTCTGACCACAGAACTAACAGGTTTAGTAGTTTGAAGAGGTTGGTTGGGCCGTCCAACCAGGGCGAGAAAATTTTTGAAAAATTACCCTTCTAAAACGCACTGATATGGTCTGAATTACATGCGCTTTCATTGCTGCTTCTACAACCTACTGAATGCATGTTTTTATGTAGTGACGCACCGCAATTTCCGCTGATAAGTCCCAAAATCCCATGACAAATTTTAAATCCCCTGACCGAATGCGAACCCTGATAGTATTGGGGGAATTGAAATGCCGTTGTTGAACACAGTAACCGAGACTACATTGTATCTCTTTCGCTCGAAAGGAGCATCACATTGGTTCCACAGTACAGTAGTATATTCGTACGCGCTACTGTTGCTAAGTAAATTATAATTATAATTTTAATTATACTTTTTAGAAATTTACTAATACAAGTAAATTATAGTTTGAATTATATTAAAAGTGAATTTTTGCCTTAGTAAAATTTCAATTAATTTTTTAAGAAATTTACTAATACAAGTAAATTATAATTAAATTATATTTCAAATTAATTTACTTAGAAACAGTAGTACGCGCGCATGTAGGTAGACCAATAATAACGAAGTATTTAAAAAGATTTATCGTACTTACGCTACACAAGGAAATATGTAATCACACCATACGGCAATATCATACATGTAACAGGGGGGTCTGGGGGGTCTGCCCCCACCCGACTTAGGCCAGACCCCCCCGGATGTGGCCCCCCGAGACGATTTCGTCGACCCCCCCTCCGATTTTTCTGGCAAGTGAATTTTTGAGCAAATTTTTGCAATTTTTTACAATTTCAGACACAAAAATTGCCAAAATCGCCTGCAAAACAGCACTTTTTAGCTGTATTTCATCCCAAATTAGCGATTTTTGGCGATTTTTAGCCCAAAAATTGCGATTTTTTCGATTTTTGAGCGTTTTTTAGTGCCCTACTCCCCCTCCCAAAATTTTGGCTCAAATCCCCCCGGCCGGCGCCAGACCCCCTAACCCCCCTCCCCCATCGGCGGATGACCTGTTACATGTATGGGCAATATCGAATCAAGTATAAAGTGCCCGAACAGAGTTGCGTCAGTACTCCAATCTACCAGAGAGAATTTGCGACCAGACGCACTAGCACAGATCATACACTAAAATAGAAGAAGTAAAGTGAAAATCGGTACCGGAAGATCAGAAGAGATCATACACCAAAATAGGAGAAATAAAGTGAAAATTGGTACCGGAAGAACAGCAGAGATCATACACTAAAATAGAAGAAATAAAGTGAAAATTGGTACCGGAAGAAACTTGAATTGCAGCTTGAAACTGAGGCCTAAAGTTAGGGTGCTCGGTGGATGGGGGGAATGGTCCGCGTACCGAGGTGTCCAAATGTGCCCCATAATTTTCCAAATAAAATTTCGTGAAATTTAAACTACGGCCTAGGTGGGGTTCCGAATCTTAAGAACCATTTTTCCGTACCAGGCTGGGGGTCCGAATTCGGTGGGGGTCCGGGGGTCCGGGGGTGCGAATCCATATTACCCACATGGTACCCCCATGTTAGGGCTCTATGGTGGTAACATCACATGGTTGAGTTGTGTTGCTTTTGCATCGCCACATAAGTAAAACTGTTTGAAATTGCTTAGCTTCTACTGCGCATAGCTTTCGTCGTAACAAT
This sequence comes from Sabatieria punctata, assembly GCA_030248155.1. Taxonomy (NCBI): domain Eukaryota; kingdom Metazoa; phylum Nematoda; class Chromadorea; order Araeolaimida; family Comesomatidae; genus Sabatieria; species Sabatieria punctata. The sequence continues at coordinate 27,401 of JASANB010006746.1, forward strand.
CGACAAACAGACTTCCCACAATTCATATCACAACAGTGCCTTGAAGCAACCATGTACATATAGACGACAATCGTGCTGCTAAAATGCTTCAACCATTAATTTTTCGATGAACCGTAGTTTTAGTCGCAAAAATAACGGTGGTGCAATTTCAGTCGCATTTTGGTCGCATTTTTATTGGGGATTCCCGGCCCATTCCCCCCACACGGCGCTGCCGCGGCGGCTTACTGTAACATTGCTGCATGTGAAACAACACAAAGCGCGCAAAATTTAAACGAGTTCAAAGAGAAGTGGTAGTAAAAGCACTAAAACAGAACGCAGCTTAAATCTCCAAGCAGTTGCAATTTTTAAAAATACCGATACCCGGTATGCCAATTATTTTCGGAATACCTGCCTGAAAGTGCAAACATCCCTCCCCTTTGCTGTCATCAGGTGCAACGGCAGCTCCAGTTCGGTTCCCATTTACCTATTTACTGTCATCGACCTTTGGAGGCCTTGGTTGGGTCTGGGCCTGACAATTTATTAAATATAAAAAGTACCCCTAGAGACGCATCAGTACAGGGCATGCTCTGGAGGGCCTGTTTTAAAAACATAAAAATACCCCAAGGGGACGCATCGGTATAGGCACACTACAGAGGGCCCCTTTTAAAAACATAAAAGTACCCCTAGGGGACGCATCAGTATAGGCACGCTCTAGAGGGCCTGTTTTCCAAACATAAAAGTACCCCTAGGGGCGCAACGGTATAGGAACGCTCCGGAGGGCCTGTTTTAAAAACATAAAAATACCCCTACGGGACGCATCGTTATAGGAACGCTCGGGAGGGCCTGTTTTAAAAATATAAAAATACCCCTACGGGACGCATCGGTATAGGAACACTCAGGAGGGCCTGTTTTAAAAACATAAAAATACCCCTACGGGACGCATCGGTATAGGAACGCTCCGGAGGGCCTGTTTTAAAAACATAAAAATACCCCTACGGGACGCATCGGTATAGGAACGCTCCGGAGCCGGAGGGCCTGTTAAACATAAAAATACCCCTAGAGGGACGCATCAGTATAGGAATGCTCCAGAGGGCCTGTTTTAGAAACATAAAAGAACTCCTAAAGACGCATTTTTCAAATATAAAATCATTTCTGACCTCTCAAAAATCTTGGCTTAGGGGAAGAAAAATATATTTTCACACCAAACATAGAGCAGATAGCGCATACCGTAATCCGGCTGCGGCGGCGCCGAGTGGGGGGAATGGGCCTCCTCCCTTTATTGGGCACTGACGGACGACGCGCCAAAATTAAAAGGCGGTTACTAAAATTCGCAGCTCGCAGCCATTCGCAGCTTCGCATCCCAGTCGCACCCGTTCGCATCCGCCGGGCGCCAACTCTAAAACATCGATGCGAAGAAAAAAGAAGTAAATAGAAAAAGTTTTCCGACCTCTTTTTCGGTTTTCCTCTTGGGTTTCCAGCAGAGAGGCTGTTGATGTATATTTGATGTGTACAAAGTCTTTGCATTAAATAAAAGATGAGGCGGTCACGTCAACAAGTGCAACGTGGTTCTCCACGATCACAGTCTAAGCAATCGACTGTTGACGCTAGCTTCAACATAGTCGAAGAAGGTACTAATGGCACACTCACGGTGACCTTGAAAGCGTCCCATTTACTGAGGTGTCCTGATTATAGGGGAGGTCGACCATAAAAATTTTAGAAAATACTTGCTGATGATCGTTCGGATGTTGTTCAATGCTATGATACAACTAAAATATGACACTACTGGACGGTAAATAGGTATCAAACTAAGCAAAAACCGGCAAAAGTTTATGAAACGTCCTATTTATAGAGGGTCACGGCCGGTGTTCCGTTAAATAATCCTATCGTTAAAAAATCCTATATAGGATTTCTTAACGGGCCGAGTGCCGTGAAATATTCCTATTGCCGTTAAATAATCCTATGAAAGCTGTGACATTGTCTAATCGGTAGTGAGCATGCGGAAATGGAATAGGCATGCGCAAGTACGTACGATAGGTGCTGTTTAGCAGGTCCAAACTTATCATATAGCTCATCTTTACGCCTGCATCGGAATCAGACTGTGAGATCGATGACGATGATTTAGCCAGTCGAGTTGAGCAACTGCAGAAGCTTCGAAGCAGAAGAAGCAAGAGCAGGCATAGTACAAAGCTTACTTCGACGCCAAGCATGAAGTTGTTGTTGTAACTTTTTGTCTTTTTTGGACTAGAGTAGCCAACTGCTATAGAACAGGAAGAGACACAAGGCAGCCTCCTTAACAACAACCCTCCCCTTTTGCTGTCGGTGGGTGCAAGGCAGGTAAAGTTTGGTCTCCATTTATCTACTTGCCATTGCTGACTTTCGACTTAAATGACCTGAAAGTTCAAAGTGGGGGAATTTTCCCGCATCAGGAATCAGCGCCAGAAAACCCGACAGGGTGGCCGGATGGAGTACAAGTTGTCAGACCCGAAAGAAGTCATAGAAGTCGGTTCAAAAAGATCGCATAAGCTCAAAGGTCTTGCGAAATCCGTGAACAGCCAGCGCCTGTAGCCAGCGTTTCCAGTGTAAGGATGAGCCAAGTATCAGCGGCCAGTCCCGAACTTCCCAGACCATTCAAACCAAACTTCTGGGCTGACTTGCTTCGTAAAACAGCGGAAGACTATCTGGCCCTTGTCAAAAATGGAAAGTGATAAAGTATGAGCAACAACCGTGGAACTGTTTGCTACTGCCAATCTTCTGGAAACGCCTATATGTGTGTGCAGGTGCTACAACGATAAGTGGGTGTGCCAGAAGCATTTCCCAAATGGAAAGAAGGAATTATCCTACATCATCTACCTGAACAATTTGAACAGAAAGCACTTTCAGGTGGTCACAAAATGAGTCTGTTGATATTTGTACTAGGCACGCTGTTATTCATATTATGTGGCTTCTTATACACCTGTTGGTGTACAGTTGTTTTGGTTGTATTGTCTGCCATGTAATATTAAAATAGTACAGTATTGCCATTACTCTAGCGATAGGATTATTTCACGAGGATAGGAAAATGTAACAGGCCCATAACCGTTAAAAAATCCTACATAGGAAATTTTAACGTTAAAAAATCCTATATAGGATTATTTAACGATAGGATTATTTAATACAACACCGGCGTGGGGGAAGGGGGTTTTCCGTCAGGTGGGTGGTTGTTGTTGTTGTTGTTGTTGTATCTACCCAGGAAACTGCAGCTAACAGGAACCAGCTGCGTTCCCGGGAAAGGTGTTACCATTTGGGGACTAGCCAGGGTCGACCTGGGGCCGTATTTATAGTCCACTCTACATTGACCCCGAAGGGTATGCAGAGATGCCCCGGAGGCGGTAACTTCAGTGCTCATCTAATGCGGATCCCGCCGAATCTTTTCAATAAAATCAACGAAGTGCACTGCAGGCATCTGAATGAACAGTTGCTGCCGATCTGTGAGCTACTCTGTACTCTCTTCCTGCATTCTGATTCGGTCTCTTCATTTTGCAAACTCATTTTTGTTAGTCGTTTCTTTCTTTCTACGTTAGCAAGCTTTTATCATGGTAAAGTCACTTCTGTGATCGTATCTTTGCTCTCATTAGTGTGTGTGTTCTGTAAATTTGAGCATTAAATATGCTCAGACTTGCAGCATGCAAAGACACGTACATTGGTACTGCGCTGGGTTGCCGGGTTGACGGTTCGATTTAGAGATGCGCACGGGCCCGGCAGTTCGGCCCGGGCGGGCAGTCTAAATTTCTAAAAATTGTGTTACAATACAGAGCATTTTTGTTTATTTTCTTGCGATTTCAGTATAGTTCAATATAATTGTGTTCTTTTAAGGTTATTCTCTAATATTCTGACAAATTAACAAATTTTCGACCTCATTTCGCTTTGATTTTGCTAAAAAATAAAGTATATATCAGTTAAAGATCAAAACTGAGTTTCAGTAAGGAAAAACTATGAAAAAAAGCCGAAAAGTGCTAAATTTGGCTGCCGGACCTTGTGTCTCTTCCTTCTCTATAGCAGTTGGCTACTCCTAGACCGAAAGGACGAAAAATTACAAGAACAACAACAATAACAATGATTTGGACTCAGCCGATTATTTTAACGAAAAAAAAGCGGGCCGGGCCGAAAATTCCGCCCCGAGCGCATCCCTAGTTCGATTTAATGCGAAATTTTAGGCCCAAAATTTGCCAGTTTCAGTTAATAATAATAATTGCTTTTCCCCTAAAATGTTAGGGGTAAATACAATACACTGCCAGGCTTCCTTCCTCGGTTTCTGCAGCATTGCATACCCAAACGCGTTACCCAAATGTCATTCATCTGCTCCGCTCGCAACATCACACATACTATGCCCTCACAACTCTACGTTTTGCTGTCTCGTAACGTAATCCGACATTTCTGATTCTATTTTCGCGCAATTTTATCAACAAGTAAATCTTCGCATCGATGTTTTAGAGTTGGCGCCCGGCGGATGCGAACGGGTGCGACTGGGATGCGAAGCTGCGAATGGCTGCGAGCTGCGAATTTTAGTAACCGCCAAATTAAAAAGGTAATATTGAGTCGGCGCAAAAGTAATTTGCGCAAATCGAAATCGGCGCAAATTTTTCACTCGTTGCGTGAACATCTTCTAACGCCCGGTTAACAATAAGAAGTAAGAAATAAGGCGTCTGCAGGAAGAAATAAGCGGAGCGTGTACACTACGAACATACATGTAACAGGTCATCCGCCGAAGGGGGGTTGGGGGGGTCTGGCGCCGGCCGGGGGGTCTGAGCCAAAATTTTGGGAGAGGGGTCAGGCACTAAACGAAATAATCTCACTTTTTTGGCTAAAAATCGCCAAAAATCGCTAATTTGGGCTGAAATACAGCTAAAAAGTGCTGTTTTGCAGGCGATTTTGCAATTTTTGTGTCTGAAATTGTAAAAAAATGCAAAAATTTGCTCAAAAATTTACTTGCCAGAAAAATCGGACGGGAGGTCGGCGAAATCGTCTCGGGGGGGCATCTGGGGGGTGGCCTAAGTCGGGGTGGGGGCAGACCCCCCAGACCCCCCTGTTACATGTATGACTATGAAATAAGAAATCAGCACAGTAAAAATCAGCTGCAGTGTATAGTAAGTGTTAGAAATCTTTTCGTCTCAACAATTTTTGGAAACTAAGCGATTTATGGTCATAGTAGACCGGCGGTCGGCGGAACACAAAAACACTTAAATGATAGTACGCATTTATCGCATTTTTAGTATGTCTTTGAACAGACGGTCAACTGCAAGTCGCACAGTCAAGAACCGGCCCATCCAGTCCGAAAACCAATTAAACCTCTTACACAGCTGAGCAGAGATGCCAACAGCAGGTTCCGGTCCCACGAATGAGGTCTGAGCACCATCCCGAGCCACTCGGTGTGCTTGCTAATTACCCTCAATACCCGAGTGACCTGGCACCCATATCAATTTAACCACTTTTCCAGTGGCTAAAAACTCCAGTGCACTCAGCAACTATATAGTGCCCTCAGTGCTGCCTGACTATTAGAAAATATGCATATCTCTGAGCCTCGAAAACTTCGAACTGCATCACTGCAGACAGATGCCAGAATGGCATAAATCTCTGCATGGAATATAGTTGCAAACTGACCAAGAGTAGTTGACTCAAATTCCTTATCTTGACCCAAGTATACTCCAGCCCCCCGCTGAGTTGTTCAGAACTGAGCCATCTGTAAAACAGCTGCAGCAAGTCCTGTACGCTGACCTGCGTCAATAGGTCCCAAATGACTACAGCCGACCTGCGTCAACAGGTGCACGCACACTTTTGTCAGGTGTTACAACAGTGGTTATTTTGAAAGTCAGAAAAATTTGAATTTCGCGCCAATCAAGAGATCAGTGACGACGCCGGTTACGGTGCTTGAAAGCTCGCCGCAAACCATCTCGAATGGTGGGAGACCCATTTCCCTAAAATGTTTTGTTTCAAAGTTATAAGCGTCTGACCAAGTGGCGCCCATCATATTTTGGAAAAGTCCGTCGTGCGACCCCGCTAAAGCCAAAAAAGTCGCATGCCTACCGGAGTTGCAACTGATAACCCACGTGACCAAACAGAAACAACCACTTGATGTTATTTACAAGACTTTGTGCACATATTTTTTGTTTTGTTTTGTTGTTGTGAGCGTTTGTTGACCTCTTCTACAAGTTACTTGTATCAGTGCATGTATTCTCAAAATATTTTCCTGGTTGTTGTCCATCAGTGTTAGAAAAGAGTTGGTTCTCCGGTCAAAGCTTGATTGTTCGATATTTTTCTGAGAGAATTGTTTGTTGAAGTGATTTATGCCTTTCCAACGAGCTGCTGCTGACTGGTAATCAAGGTCAAGGTCTGCATTCAGAGATGTCTCAGTTGTTGATTGTGTTATTGACAGCTGAGCTCGCAAATGGTTTCGTGTCCAAATGTCTACAAGAGAATCAGAAGGACTTCGAGAGGTGTTTTGATATAGATAGCAGTCGATGTGCAGTGTGGTGGAGCGATGGTGGAGTGTTGGTGAAAGCTGGTTGTACCACGTCAAGCAAGTGCAATTGGATGGCTCGAGATGCGGGCTGCAGGTCCGACAATAATCTGGTGATGTGTTGTTGCAGTAGCGATCTGTGCAATACCGTTCAGTTAAAGTCAGGTGCGATCGGTGCAGCCATTGTCTATTGTTACAGCGGCAGAGCTCATCTTTCACACTGTACCTCGGAAACTCCTTACTGTTACCTCAAGAAAGACCAGCTCGGGGTTGTAGTGGAGGCCGGTTGCGCAGCCGATCACTGCAAGCGCGCAGCCTCAGGCCACTGTTTGCTACAAAATCAACGCCAACCTCTCTGTTGCTGCTCTGGCGACCTGTGCAATGCGCCCGACACGGTCTTTCCAATTGGCTTCTGCAAGAGTTCGGGTGGTGGTTTTGCTAACTGCAAGTTCCCTGATAACCTCTACTGCACTTTGTATTTCAACGGAAACAATGAGGTAGTCTGGAGTGGCTGTGACACTAATCACGAATGTGGGTCCGGTCTTGGAGAGTTGTCGAATGGTTACTGTGGTACTTCGAAACGTGACCCGACTCTGATCGTTTGTTGTTGTGACAGTTCTGACGAATGCAACCACGAAGATAGAGTCCATCCAACGGTGAAACAGTGTTACCAAGGGGCAGTGAAGTCATGTGCTAAGGAAGTTAGGTACTGCTACAACAAATTCAGCAATGGGAATGATCAGAAGTTAGTGTCTAGTGGTTGTGTGACCGATTCTAGCCTCGAGAAAGAGTGCACACAAATAGGGAGTGGCTGCGGAAGACACAAGACAAATTTTGCTCTATGTTGTTGCTATGGAAAAGACAACTGCAACTCAAAGGAAAAGCTGAAACCGACAGTTAACAGTTGCTACGAGTCCTTTTACCAGCCAATGGTCAGTCCTGACTGGCAAGTGCGTGTCTGCCAAGAACAAGTTGATGGCAAAATCAATAAGTACTGCATCAATTTATGGTCACACCGGTTTGAGCACAAAGGATGTGATGCGCTCGGCCAGTGCAACTCAATCGGAGCTGGGAAGTGTGCGGCCAAAGGAAACAACGTGATTTGCTGTTGTAACTGGGCTCCACTGTGCAACGACTACTCTGTGGCGCCGAATATTAAAACCTGTTACAGCCAGAAGAAGTCCACAGCGGCAGGTGGCAGTAAAAGCTGTGGCAAGGCAGATGAGCCGTTCTACTGTTTCACTGAACTGACGTCAACAAACGAAATCATCCAAGCCGGTTGTGAGCTGTCGTCCAGAGGATGCGGGCTAATTGGCAGCGGCAGATGCAGGCACGGAGACAAGTCGATCAAGTGCTGCTGCAACGATGAAGACAATTGCAATGTGTTAAGTGGAGCTGACCAGCTGCTGCCCCGAGTTCGTGCCTGCTATGGGAATGACTTCGACAAAACAAAGCACGGTTGTGGTCCGCTCAGTAACAGATTCTGTGTGAATGTGTGGGACCTCAAAAATCAGATTTTGTTCGCTGGTTGTGATACCAGTCAAATCTGTGCTTCGATTGGCACCGGAAAATGTCAGTTGGACAAGTCGTGGACACGTATGGTGTGCTGCTGTAACGAGAATGCACTTTGCAATACCAAACAGATGTTCCCACACACGTACAGCTGTCTGCTGAGAAAAAACAAGAAAGAGCAGTGTACGGGAAATCCAGACAAGATGAAATATTGCGCCAACTGGTTCAGTTCGCTGAAAAAATTTATTCGAGGAGGTTGTGCCTATAGCAAGTCGATTTGTTTAAAAGTGGGCAGTGGCACATGTGGACGAGACGCAAAGAAGAGGTACGTTTGTTGTTGCAACTCAAAAGATGATTGTAATTCCGCTGTTCTTGCACCACGCTCTGAACGGTGCCTTGCAAAGGACTTGATTACGTCAGTTCCATGTATAAAAAGAACGAATTTTTGCTTTAACCGCTGGGATGGCAGAAACAACATAATCACGGCTGGCTGTGATGAATCATTTGTGTGTAAGCAAAACAAGATTAAGGATGGTCAGTGTTCACCGGACCCAGCCCACAAGAATACCATGGTATGCTGTTGCATGAACAAGAACAACTGCAATATGAAAAGCTTGCTTCCGACAGTTCTACAGTGTTACTCCGAAGTTGACCACAGCAAGACAGTTGCGTGTACTGAGAACAACAACAGATATTGTCGCAGTTTGTTTCAACGCAATGCGACCAAACTGGGGTGCGATACTGCTGTGTGCTTGAAGCTTGGCACAAACAAAAACTGCGTAGTAAAGAATGACGAAATGATTTGCTGCTGCCATGACAAAGACCTCTGTAACACTCGGACGCTGGCTCCTGTTATAGAAAAGTGCTACGATATAAACGACAAACCTCAAAACTGCGCCAAGAAGAATAACAAACACTGTGTCAACTATGTCGACGCATCTGGTGGTTTTCTGAAAAGGGGGTGTGATGACGACACCAACGCTTGTGCCAACTCCTATCTTTGGGGTAGCAAATGTCATCTAGTCAGGGAAGATCTGGGAAGAAGAGAAATGGTTTGCTGTTGCAACCATAAATTTAACTGCAATGACAGAGAGTTGCGGCCTTTTGTCGGCAAGTGCATTGGAACATCTCAGAACGCGGTTTCTTGTGAAGATAACACCCACTACTGTGTGGTTATGTTGAACAAGTTTCGTCGGAAAACTGAAGCGGGATGCGATGGTGACAAGATATGCCAGAGCTTGAACATTGGAGACGGTCAATGTGATGTTGAGGAGGGAGCAGTGCTGGCATGTTGTTGTCACAGTTCCGATTTGTGCAATCCTGCCAATGGTCAGGCGCCCACTGTGACGGCTGCCCAAAAAGTAACTGGAAGCCTCGCCAAGCCAATTGCCGAGTACCCAGGATGCAAACCCGAAATAGACTTTCTGATTAACTTTTGTCATGACCTGCATGGCATTGTCAAGTGCGAGCCCCCGTGCAATATATTCTGCTACAATAGGTGGAACAAAATGAATCAGATAGTGGAACGAGGCTGCGACGTGCGTGGAGTGTGCGAAGAGATTGGCGATGGAGGTTGCAGACTGAATTATGATGGTTCCTTGATTTGCTGTTGTTTCTTTTATGGCTCCAAGTGCAACACCTTATCGTTAGCTCCAACCGTTTATCTCTGTCATCACAAAAAGAAGCCGGAAATACGCTGTGAGCGGTCATCCTTCTGTTACAACTTATGGTCGGCTCCTGGAGAACTAAAAGAGGCTGGTTGTGATGAATTTAATTTGTGTAAAACAATTGGTGGTGGACGCTGCAAACAAGGTCAAGATGGAATCCGTTGCTGTTGTTTGGGCGTTGACAAGTGCAACCAGAAAGATAATCTTCGTCCTGTCATCCGCTCTTGCTGGGATATATCTTATTTGAGGCGGCTTAGCTGCAGTTCGCCAAACAATTTATTTTGCGTGAATGCTTTTGACAAAGACAATCGACTCAGTGAGACCTACTGTGGCGGTATTGAAAGCTGTAGAAATATTTCATCTGGAAAATGTAGAGTTGGCAAAAACAAGAATACAATATGCTGTTGCACCGGAAAAGACGACTGCAACACTGAGCAGCTGAGACCTGTTATCGGTTCGTGCAATTCGGACTCATTCCGGCCGTTTCCATGTCAGAGTAAGAGAACAAGGTTCTGTGCCAATGAGTGGTGGTTCAACAACACAATAAAGCAGACGTTCTGTGATGATGGCTCAGTATGTGACCAAATACACGGTGACGCATGCAAGCATGGAAACAATGGAATCAATGCCACTTGTTGTTGCTCCTACCCTGACAATTGCAACGGAAAGCTTTTCAAGCCTACGGTCAATGAGTGCTGGGACAAAAGCTTCCGTAAGCCAACTGCGTGCATAGATAACGATAACAGATACTACTGTGCTAACCTATGGAGTCGCAAAAACAAGATAATCTCAGCTCAGTGTGCTGGCGAAAACTTGTGTGCCGGTCTAGTTTCTGATGGATGTAAGAAGTCCAGGGGCGGACGAATGATCTGTTGTTGTCGCTCGTCTGATCTGTGTAATGTGGCAGAGTTCCGACCTAGGTTATCTGAATGCTCGATTGCGAATGGAGTGGAGAGGTGTCACAAACCGAATAACAAATTCTGCCTGAAGTGGGTCTACAGCGCCAGTCAAACGACGAGGCCAGGAGGATGCGATATTAACAATATTTGTGAGAGCATTACGCAACGATGCAAAAAACTATCAAACGACGTTGAGATGTGCTGCTGTCACGACGAGAATCGCTGTAATGAAGCCTGAAAGATTACTGCAAATGTGATGATATTTCGGTTATCATTAGGTATGAAGTCTGAATGTACGATCTTTGTCTTAGAAACAATACAAAATGTTATACTGTGTCAAAGATATACGCCAGCAACTGTAGCCATCACACGTGTTGCCCCACCCCTATACCATCCTAACTTTGGTTTGAAAGAAAAAGAGTCAGGAAAACAAATGCAGTTTGCCGTGTGCGGGAAAAGGTCGACAATCGCTCATTGTACACGTTGCTCGCCTGCTGCCAAGCGCATTCTTGCCGCTACTAAATAGCATCTGCTCTGTTTATTCTCTGAGCACGTAAATTTATTTTTGTGTTTTGTGTTGTGTTTTGTTGTTTGTTACTTAGCGATGAAGTTTGTGTTGCTGTTTCCGGTGATCTTGACATGTGTTATGAGTGACAGCAGAGGAAAGCCAATTATGTGCTACATACGTAGGGAAGACCCGTACCTGGACACAGACGTCAATGAGACGGTGCGTTGTGCGTTTAAAGACATTCAGTACTGCAAAGCGATGTGGCAGCCGCAGGAAAATGTGGTGATTGAGGCCGGTTGCGATGATGAGGGGGAATGTGATTCAATCGACATAGTGAAGGGAGCTCAGTGCAAGCAAGGAGACATGGCGGCACCCGGCAGTGAAGAAATGAAGTTGAAGCCAGGAGAGCAAATCAGAAAGATACCAACACTCACCTGCTGCTGCAAAGGTCACCTGTGCAATACTCAAAGACAACTTTCCTGCCTGACGGTCAGTGGCAATGAGACATGCGACCATGAAGTGCGTTTTTGTGCTACAACAATGACTGCTCAGTTCAAAGTTACTCATCTTGGATGTGACATAGAGGGCTACTGTATCGATGAAGACGAGGGCTACTGCAAGAAGGTGTCTGACCAAGGGTTGGTGGTGTGTTGTTGCAAAGGAGACAACTGTATGCCTCCCAGTCCAAAAAAGCGAAAGTGTTACACCAAATATTTCGATCAAAAAAGATCCATTAGATGTGAATTTGGAATTACAGCATGTCGCAATTGGTGGAATGAGAGATTGGAAATCCAAGATGCTGGCTGCGATGCTGATATGATGTGTCCAAGACCTCTGAACAAGTCAAACTCGTGCCAAAACTCTCACCCCTCTGATCCGAACAGCAGAATTTGCTGCTGTAGAGAAGACAACTGCAACCACTACACATTTGTCCCCAAGCCTGTGACCACCTGTTACAACAGCCACTTCCGATTTGGGACCAATTCCGCTCAGTTCAGTGAGAAATGTGAACCGTTCAGACCGACGCAGAAGTTGTTCAAGCACCGTGTTCAGTACTGCTACGTAAAATGGACAGGTAGAACGCCATCACAAAGAGGCTGCGATTCTGCCGACACCTCCACCAACTGTCTACGAATAGGACACGGCAACTGTGACTACACAATCAAAGGCGGTGTTTGTTGCTGCACCCACGATAACTTGTGCAACTTTCACTTGAATGAACCAAGAGTGAACAAGTGTTTCCTGGCCGATTTCAAGAGCGAAGATAAATGCGATGCCGAGGATCTCCGCTATTGTGCAGTGTGGTGGGATAAAGAAACTGTCGTTAAGGCTGGCTGTGCTCCAGCCCTCAAGGTGTGCGGCAAAATTGGCAGCGGTCAGTGTGGAGATTACAGGGAAAACTCTGTCAACTACAAACTGTGTTGCTGCAACAACGAAGACTTCTGCAATGGATTTCCAACTCCACTTGGAGCACCGCCGCCAAACACCGTGCGTGTATGTCACGGCTCAAATAATCAGAGTGAGCAGTGTAATAACAAGCACAATAGTCATTGCTATGTGGAATGGAAGGGGTTGGAAACACTCAAACAAGGATGCGATGTAGACAACAAGTGCGTCGATGTTTCAGTTGACAAGTGCAGAAAAACGGCTGAAGACAGTGGTTTCTGCTGCTGCAACGACAAAGATCAGTGCAACAACGAATCGCTTGGGCCTATGGTCACCTTGTGCTACAAAAACGACTTCAGAGGAGTATCGCGCTGTAATGAACAAGAGATGAACTACTGCACTAACAGGTGGAACTTAAGAACTGGTGAAATAGAAGAAGCTGGCTGCGACCGGCAAAATATCTGTCATGACGTAGGACATGGAAAGTGTGCAATGAAGGACAATCTCAGAACGTGCTGTTGCAGACACAAAAACAAGTGTAATGGTGGCATATTTGGCAAAAACATAGTGACTGAGTGCTATGAGGAGTACTTTGGCAAAGACCAACATAAGGTGCAATACTGCTACGGAAGCAACCAGTACTGCTTCATTTCTTGGACAGATCGACAGCCAGTGATCAGAGGATGCGCCGGCAGAGACAGATGTTCAAAACCGGGCTGCAAGGGCGACATTTGCTGCTGCAACAAAAACAAATGCAATGACAACTCCATCAGAGATGCAGTGAGCACATGCTACAGTAAAGCATTTGATGAGAAACACATCGATTCCTGCCGAGACATGGTCAAGTTCTGTGCGATAAGCTGGACCGACCTAGGAAGTGCGTACAGTGAAATTGAATCTGCTGGTTGCGACAGACAGAGAAGCTGTGACACCATCGGCAGTGGCCGCTGTGCAGTTATTAGAAATGTCAAGGTGTGTTGTTGCAACAATAAAGCCAACTGCAACACTGCTGACTTTGGAGCACCGCTGAGACAAAGACTGACATGCATGGACAAACGCATGAACAGTGTCAGATGTGGTACTATCAAATACTGCTCGAATTGGTGGGACAGCAAAAATAATTTGGTCAAGTCCGGCTGCGATGTTGACTATCTGTGTGTGGGTATCAAAAAAGCTCAGTGTCAGCCTCTGCTGCCGAACTCTGGAATCACTGTTTGCTGTTGCGCAGATAATAGATGTAACAAGAAAGCCCTCTACCCAACTCCTTTGAAGCAGTGCTACGAGAAATACAACAGAGACAGCAACCGTACAGTGAGCTGTGACCGAAGCAACAACCAGTTCTGCTTCATTAGGTATCACACGCTTGCCCACCAGAGAGAAATCAGTCGAGGATGCGACTCAAACAACTGCAAATGGATTGGTCACGGATCATGCGACAGAGGATTTTGCTGCTGCAAAGGCAACTTATGCAACGACAACCAGTTTACACCGCCAATAAACTCTTGCTATGCAAGCGACTTTGTCAGTTTGCAGAAGTGCACTGTAATCGGAAGCAACGTCAAGTATTGCAGCAGTTGGTGGTTGGTCACTGACAAGGTCTTCACCATTTCTAGTGCTGGCTGCGAGTCTGATTCGTTGTTATGTGACTCAGTTGGAAGTGGCAATTGTAAAGAAGTGACAAGAAGAGGCAAAGCATACAAAGTCTGCTGCTGTTTTAACGCTGACAACTGCAACTCCAAGGATTTCGGAGGATCATTGGTAAAGCAATGGTGTCTTGACGTCAGTGGTGACAAGGTAGTCTGCAAACAAAACTTATGTTTCAATGTATGGGATAAAGAAGACAATATAAAGCTGGCTGGTTGTGATCGCAACAATTCACGGTGCACTGGCGTCGTGACAAAGTCCTGTTACAGCACACAAAAGTCGGGCCTGTATGAGACTGTGTGCTGCTGTAATGACAGGGACAATTGCAATGACGAGCAACTCTACCCAATAGTCAATCGGTGCTTAAACAGTACAAATCATCGAGTGGACTGCAGCGAAGAACGGAAAAGCAAATACTGTGCTAACTGGTATCAGCTGGACAAGGAGCATTGGCGCAGAATGACTTCTGGATGCGCATATGATGCCCAGGCTTGCGCTAAAGTTGGCATGGGAAACTGCGGTATAGACAGTGACAGTGGCTTAACCATCTGTTGCTGTCGAGGAGATCTTTGCAACAGCAACAAGTTGAAGCCATTCAGTTGTTACGTGAGGGTGTCTGGTCAGACTCAACGTCAAATTTGCCAAGGTCACACAGTGAAACATTGCGTTAACATAGTTACAGCTAGTGGGCTGATCTTGTCATCTGATTGTGACGACAAATACCTCTGCGCCAACAGCATCAGTCAACAACCAAGCTGCCGGACGCACACAACCGGTGCTTTGATTTGTTGCTGCGCTCAGTCCAACTGCAACCATGACAAGTTTGTCCCAAAGACTACGTCGTGTCTTTCAAACAGAAGCCCAACTGTTCAATGTAACTCTTCTCATTGCTACAATTTGTGGAACGGCGTGGGGCAGTTGATGGAATCTGGGTGCGATTTTAACAGACGATGCACGGCCGAGGCTGAGCTGAACTGCAGTAAGGAACCCATGGGCAAACGACTGTGCTGCTGCTCATCAAACAACTGCAACACTGCGAACCTGCACCCGATAGTGCATTCGTGCATTGGTAGAGAGGGGGTTAGCAAGACTGTCAGGTGCGCTGGAAATGTCAAGTTCTGTGTCAACATTTTCAAACCGTCTGGAGCGTTGCTAACAGCTGGATGTGACACGAACAAGAGATGTGATCGAATACAAGATGGGCAGTGCAAGTTCAGCACTGGCAAGATTATTTGCTGTTGCAACAGCGATGATAACTGCAACGACAGAAGCTTAACTGTAAGCAGCAGCACCACTGTATCGGCTATCAAAACTCTGACTACAACCCCAACTACGATCACAATCAGATCTGTCAAGTCTGCTAGACCAATGCCGCAAGCAGCAGAGATTGTTGCCTTGCACGCCGAAAACGCTGCAGTGGGCTTAGAGAAAAATCAGGTGGTTCTGTTAATTGTCGGGATGAAGGCACTGTTCGATTAGGAGCCATCTGTTCTTATAAGCATACTCATTCGATATTATTATAGCTACTCGTTCTATTGTTATGTGCCTAGTATTAGAGGTCAGTCTTTTTGCCTCTTGATTAAGCGGTTCGAAATAGTGCCAGTTCTCGGATAAAAATCATGAGACTAAGGACCACAGTATTCTTATAATCTGTTGTAACGAATGCGTTAACAGATTTTGATAACGATCGAAGCGGTGATGAAACGTTTTAGTCAGATTGCTTTCAATAATAACAGAAGGGGAGAGAAATTCAAACATTCAGATAAAACCGAGCGAACTAGAAAACAGAAATTATGCACAGATCCATGGTTTCCAATAGGCAGGAAATAAATCAATAGATAAGGTTCGTCTAAGCTACAGCAATCCAGACCAGAGACAAATTACCTATCACCCAGAGTAACACCGCCAAGTTAAGCGACCGAGCGGTCGCGCACAACATAACCTTAATAAGACTACGTACATACAGCATAAACCATGTTCAAATGACAATAAAATACGTACAATTCAGTCACAAAGTATGCACATAACGCATTTGCACATGCCGGGTGCAGTCCAATTACAGCGCTAAACAAAAAGCAGTGTTCTACGGAACTCACAGCATTAGTGTAAAAGGCTACACAAACATGTACGTACAGCTAACTGGAGCAAATGTACAAAAGAGAAGAAACACTACACGTACCATCAAAGTACACCGTTTTAGAGTTCGGAAACAACGTGCGCGTCCAGTAGAAAAGTAGCACACACAATGAACAGGTAATCTGTCCCGCCCTATTCTTTCTTGAAACAGATCGGGGAGGAAATGATCTCCAAAATAATAACTTTTAAACCTGCATTCCATAAATTGCCGTGTATGTTACATACCTCGAATGAGTAAAGACACTGGGATTGTCGAAAACTATAAACTCAAACCGTCTGTACACAACGAAGCCGCGGTTATCGGGGTGCGTCGGGCTAAAGGGCCACTATCACAGAAGCAAATGTCCTTGCCGAGGCAAATTGGTTTGGTTCTTCAACCGGAGCAGACGCGATAGAAAGTCAGGTTGTACTCGACGAACGACTTGCCTGCCTCGTCTTTTGGCGCATTGCAAGACTAAAATGCACACAGTCTTGTACACACGTAGTAGCCTACCAACCTGGTACATACAATTACGACGGAGCCAGGAAACAGCTCTCATATCATATAGCCCTGATACCATACTACATGTACTAGGGGTTACCCCCCTAGCCGAAAAGGCCAAACCTCCCTCACCCCCCGAGACAGGTTAAGGGACTCCCACCCCAAAAATACAAGTACCAGTAGTGGCTCCAGTACTAACAAACTGGCTCAGAAATCTCTAAATTTGCCTGAAAAGCCTTTGGAAACCGAATTTGGCGTTTCCACTGCTGATATTTAAGAGAAATCGGGGTTTTTGGAAGTCCTTTTTGTCATTTTTGCTTGTTTTTTTAGCTCTAAAACGCTATTTGGCAGCTTGAAATATACTGGAAAAACGTGCTACAAACGCATTTCCAGGCGTTTCGGAGCTTTTTGAAATTTTGTCTGAGCGAAACCCCCCTCGACCCCCACCTGAGGAAAACCCCCTACCCCCATACATGGGCCGGAAAAATCCGGAGGGGGGTTGAGACCTCGGGGGGGGGGGGGGCTCCCCGAAAAAAAGGAAAAAAAACGCCTATTTTACCTTAAATAAGCGAAAATTTCCTCCCTCCGGGAGGGGGGTGGGGGAGGGGGGGGTATGGCCGACCGAGGGGGAGGGGTATACCCCCTTACCCCCCGGCCCATGTATGCCTATACCCCCAGGTCGACCCGGAGCTGTTACATGTATGCCTGATACAGTCAGGGATTTTTCGACATATTGTATACGTTAAAAGTTGTAAAAACAATTTTTGAAGGCCACAAGTTTTCGTCTTTTTTAATTTCGAAAATATTTTTATTTTTTTTTAAATGCAGTGAATTTAGCAACTAGGCGATGCAAGAATGCATCAGAAGCAACTCTAAATACAAAAGCAGATTACTTTGGTTGGTTCGCCTGAGAGTCGGCATTCTACCTGCTGCAGCATTGCTCACACAGCGGCTACTGCACTTCAAAACCTATTTTTAGGCTTAGAATATGTATAAATTTACTACAACTGCACTAATTAATGTCTGAGACTAAATTAAGAAATTCCACCGAAAAAATTCCTCACTTTGAATAAAATAAAAATTTTTGGTAATGGGCCTTCAAGAAAAGATTTTTTCAAAAAAGGATTTTTTGCAAAAAAGCATAACAATACTTATGTAACACAACACTACATATTACGGTACCGCTACCTAAGACCTCAGTTGAGGCGGTTAAGCAGTTTTCAAGGCATGTTTTTCAAAGGTTTCTTTCTCTTTTGAACAACAGTAAAGTTTCCCCTTTAAATAATTCAGAGCATCGTATCATAATCATAAACTCCGTAAGTGTCTCTTGCGGAAGTAGAGCAACAAACTTACGTCGGTGCTGTATCCCACCCTGAACTGATAGGTACTGCGCATGTAGATTCCTACAGGCAATTCGAAAACGTTGGCATGCTTCTAAAACCAACCAACTTAACGGTGCCGCAGCGAGGCAAACAACTCACTTCTTCTACACTGTCCGATTTCGAATCGTCGGGCTGTGGATTAGCAATCTGAGCGTATTTCGTGTCCACGCCGAGGCATTTTTCGTTGGCCTGAGATGCGCAATACTCGATATACCGTTTGTCCTCGATTCTACAACCGACACTCACTCAGTGTGACGTGCATGAGGACAGGAAAGTAACAGAAACGTACGTGAATTGCACTTGGAGAGGGATATGAGGCAGGTACCTGGAGACGGGAATAAAGAAAGTAAAGTTTCCTCTTTTGACATCGTTGCATGCAGGGCCCCAACAGTACTCGGTGCCGATGGTGGCGTTCAGACCGAGAATCTCGATCTTCACCCGTCCCAACTGCCAGCCATCGCCGCCACCTCCGGACGCCGACACCGGCGCTGTGTCTTGCACCACCGGCTTGCTCTTGCGCTTTACCCGTTGCACTTTTGACTGGTCGGCCACGTTGTACTTGAAGTCTAGACACACCGCTCGCTACTAACTGTCCGCTTCTCTTCCAGCAGGGACCACACGTGTAACAGGCAATCTGTTCCTAGTCGGTGCGGCAAACGATTTTTCTACCCCACCCCTTCAATTTTTCTGGTAAGAACTGTTTGCGCCGATTTTTCAGATAGTAAAATTGTCCTTAAAACAGCGATTTGCTACATCAGCTAGCACAGATTGAACCTGTATCGTATGGGGACTAACTTTACCTGCTCCCACGGGCGGTGGCTCGGAGTTAGGCTTAAGGACGATGCTGACTTGCTGAGAGTTCTTGGGGGCGCCCTTAACTTCGTAGGAGTACTTGTTGGGGCAGCAGTACTGTCGACAGTCCAACGTGGTGCACGGATGCAGGTCGGGCGGCGGATTGCCGCGCGGCCAGGCCGGCGGTTTCCAAGGCGGTACAGTTGGCAGTTCGTTAGGCTTCTCCATTTGACCGACGCCAGGCTTGCGAGTCGAATCAGGAGGACCCGCACCTGCATCAGTGCCCTTGGTGCCTGGCGCTTCGGGAGGCGTGGTATACGGCCTCGGACCATAGTTGCGTTTATGCCAATCCAATATGTACAAAGTGGCCATGGCGATCAGACTGCAATACCGCCTTATTAGCACCGATTTTCTAAGTTTGTAATACAGTCGCGTCTTGGCCATGGGTAGTTTACGCTATCCCGTGTGTCACGGCGGCCCCGGCACCCGTGGAAGCGGTGTGTTTGCGGGTTCGAAACCTGTCGAGGCGATGGGAAGTAGTCGACACAAAGCCCAACCCAGGCCGTCGAAAGTCAGCAATGGCAAGTAGATAAATGGGGACCAAACCGGCGCTGTCTAGCACACACCAACAGCAAAGGGGAGGGTTGTTGTTAAGGAGACTGCCGGACCTTGTGTCTCTTCCTGCTCTATAGCAGTTGGCTACTCCTAGTCCGAAAGGACAAAAAGTTACAACAACAACAACAACAACTTGGCACAATGGTACTGGCACTGACCGTTAACTCATAAGTGCCGCAAGTATCATCATACATGGGCCTGGGGCTTTACCCTCTCCTTCGTTGGCCATCGGCGACTCTATTTAAGGAAATTGGCCAACCCTATTTGGTGGCAACTCATACCCCTGCAGACTTGTGTGGCAAATATATGGTTTCTACCAGAAAGTAGCGATTATTTCTCGAGTTGTAGAGAAAACTGTACCAGTACCACATGCTGTTATGTATGTGCCTGATAAACTAACCAGAAGGCCATAACGATTACGAGCACGATGATGGTGGTCTGGATGACTTTATTGCTGCACAAACCGTTGTCAACCCTTCTACACGCGTGGTGGCAGTGCCTAAATCAGATTAGCTAATCTGGGCCGCTCTAAGACTGTCATTTATTTACTTGTGGTGCCTGTGCCGCCCGCTGGAGTATCTGATTTCGGGCCGTTGGTCGTCCTTGCGACACTGGCTGGGGGTGGGACTCTGACTGCCGAGAGAGCTGAGCGAGTTACAACTGATATAGCTGGAGCCGCAGATACCCGAACTGCCCTCGCTGCCCGCCTGACTGAGATTGGAGCGCAGCGAACCGAGTCGCTTCAGTTTGGACAGTCTGCTGAGCTTCTTTGAGATCTTCTCCACCTCGTCTATCTTGTACTCCAGGTTGCCCGTCAACCGACACAACTCCTTCACTGCCGCCGCGCTTTCGTAGAATATTCGGTTCTGAAACGAAACACCACAACTGCACACACTCAGCCGAAACCCCAATAGACAGCTTGCTGACTGGGGAGTAAAAATTAATCAGAGAAGTAAGAAGACCTACATCGTCGACCCTGAGGTAGTCGCCTTCGTCATCGACAGCGTCCGGCAGGATCTGCTCGACCTCCTGGGCGATCACTCCGACTCGCCGGCGCTCCTCCTCCGAGAGGCCCCAGGTGTCGGCCACTTCAGGCCTGATCTCGTAGTGGACGATGCGAATTTGAGACAGCCTCGATAAAGCTTCCTGGCAATCGTACTGAAATAATTGATCACCGATTAAGAGAGGCTAAGCGCCGCCTGACACCGGCCTCACTCACCGTCTCGACGTTTGTTTTGAGCCGCTGGTCGGACGGATGGAACAAATTGCCGGTGTATGCGATGTCGCCCACCACCGTCAGACCATTGGCCTGCGCCCGGTCTGTGCCGATGCAGACAGGGCCCGGGTGGTAGATCGAGTTGCCGTTCTGACCCTTCTGCCAGTGCGCCTCCGGCTCCCCGTTGTCGAACTGGCCGGGGTTGGACGCCTGCAATGCCTCACACTTACACCAACAACACAAGCCACCACTTTAGACCAACAACTCTTTTTGTTTGCCTACACTCTTTTTAAACAATTTATCGGCTAAACGGTTATTCTCGAACTTATAGTGTAAGTGCAACTGGAATGGCTGCAAGAAGAAGAAGAAGAAGAAGACATACCCTGACAATGACTTTTTCTGAGCTGTAAGACACTATGCAGTTGCTCTCGTTTTCAGGCCCGATGGCATTTAGGGAAACGACCAGATTAAAAAACTTCTGGTCGGGGTTGGGTCGACCGTTCTTTCGTTGGTTATTCATTGTTGTTTCGCTGAAGTGCAGTCGAGCTACGGTCACCTTTGTCACCCTGCTCGGAGGAAGCTCCAATCTAAACGCAAAAATAATTAGCTAATTAACCGCATTTAAAAACCGCTTCACAATCAAACCTGACTGGTTCGTATGGCACCGGTTTCCTGTCAGTCTGCGACTGTTTTATAACCACACTTGAACTAGGCATCTCAGCCTTAACTCCAAAAAAGTCCAGCTTGAAGTCTGTGATCGGCTTCAAAGTGTCGTCCACTCTGACATACTTGGGCGCTCTTTGGTCTATGGCTTCAATATGCACAGAAATCTGAAATTTATCACTTGGCCCGATTTGTATCGGTGCGTGCGGGCGGGCGAGTGTGCCGACCTGAAAGTGGTTCTTTTTCTGGTTAACGAAGGTTCCGTCGAACGCGCTGTAATTAAATCCCTTGTCGGCGACGACGTGGAAACCCAACTTTTGTCTAAAGCAAGCCAGCCAGTCCCTTAGCTTAGATAGAACTCAGCTAATAAGCAGCCACTTACAGCTCCCGTCCGTTGGCGTCGCATAACGAATGCCAGCTTTCCTTTTGAAACTCACTGAATCGTATGCACTGCTGCTGCGGGTAGCCATCCAGGTCGTAAACAGTATCATCGCTACCCGTTCTAGGAGACGCCGTAACTAAACAGCTTGTTGCGTAAAACAGACTAGTCAACCGGTCAGTCTTCTCACTC
The DNA here is from genome assembly GCA_030248155.1 of Sabatieria punctata. NCBI lineage: Eukaryota > Metazoa > Nematoda > Chromadorea > Araeolaimida > Comesomatidae > Sabatieria > Sabatieria punctata. The sequence continues at coordinate 49,345 of JASANB010006746.1, forward strand.
GGTTCCGGCTTGACGTAAGTGGATCCGTTCTCAGAGCGCAGACGTTTGCGAGGGTTGGAGGGCAGGGGCGAGTCGCCGTAGAGACCGCCGCCGCTGTCCAAGGTCTGGTGCAGACCGGCACCCGGGGGCAAGATATAAGGCGAAGGTGGGCAGGCGCTGCTGCTACCGGCATTCGGCGGAGATACCTGAGGAGGAGCCAGGGCACCGGGTGTGGGTTGCGGAGGGGGGTAGGGCACGTAATCACTGGGAGAGGACATTGCAGACATGTGACCGTTCTGATGGTGCACAACACTACGAGGCGGCTGCTGAGCGTGAGCCGGTGGTAGAAGCTCGTTCATCAGTTGTTGCTGTTGGCTCAGATCCATGTTGTGCACGCCCAAAATCACGCCGGCCCCTTGCGGCCCCACCGGCGGGTGAATAACAGTGCCGGCATGCAGTAAATGTCCATTGCCTGCAACAGCCTACTTTCATTGTATGCAACACCTGACAGTGCCTAATCGAAGCCTCGTATATCAAGCAGTCCGTACCGTTGAAATTAGCAAATTCCGGCGAGTAAGGGGAATTGTCGGAGCCCGATGACGGACTGCCAGCCGAGCCAGCAGCAGAGTCGGTCTCTGGAGGACTTTCGGGCAACCTCCTGCAAGAGGAAAAGTCAGATAATAAATCTTTGCAGGAGAGAAGTACGTACGGCGGGTGCATTCCATACATGTGGGCAGATCTTTTGCTAATAGATCCAGACTGAGGGTTGCTGAGATGCTGTTGAGATTGAGTTTGTGACTGGTGGTGATCGCCGCCACTACCGGTGTACAGCATCAACTGAGAACTGCGTTTACTGTCTGCGCCGCCAGATCTGAAAATACTACTGCCGTGCAATATGAAAATAAGATTTCGTTGCAACAATCCCATCACTTGAGCTGTCTGGTGGACGCAGAAAAGGGGTAATCGAATTTAGTGGCATGTTCTTTAAAGTTACGCGTCGCAGCCCGGCACAGTTGCTGCCTGCCTCACGTGGACGGCGCCGAAACTCAGAACAGACACAACGTCACAGTCAAAGAGACACGGCGTCAAGCCAACAGTAATTAGCCGGTTAAGGGGGCACTGGACTGATTAATATTTTAACAAGTAAGCCATAGTTAATTAGCTTCTCGTCGGCGCACTTACCCATTTTCAGTCAGCTGCTCTTGACTGCCTTGCGCGCTCGCAGACGTCAGGTATTGGATAATATCAATGCGTCCTTTGAGCAAATCCCGAAAATCCGTTCCGTCTGAAACAGACCAAAGTGAGCTTGCGTCAGTCAGTGAGGTGCGTGGTGAGTGAGTGACTAGGAGCAGAAATAATCAATGAGGGCGTGATCTGACCGGAGGAGGAGGTGGCTCGGGCAGAGCAGGTAGGAGCGTCAGCCATAAGGTCTTCTCAACATATCTAAGAATACAGGTGGAGGGCGCAATCAGTGTCTGCAAAGCCGGTTGCAGCAGCAGCGCGGCGTCGTGGTTGTCAAGCGGCCCGGACTCCGCCTATTATTATCGAACTAAGCCTGGCTGTGTCTGGCACGGCCGAGACGTCAGTTGAAAATGGATATATGTACACTACGCTCAGGCCGCCACCAAACGATCGATAAACGCCGGGCGACGATTTTTCCCAGCCTCACCCAGCTGCCGGCCGGCTCTGGCAGCGCGCCCTCAGAACTGCAGCAGCTAATTGCTACGGCACTTGTCACCTAAATTGGCAGTCGGATCAAGCACCAACTTGCACGGACGGCGCTTGTTTCCCGCGCCCGTCGAAACACTTTGCTGATTGCCGCTGCACCTGATTAAATCGCGCTTTTATGCGGGCCAGGAAGTCGGCGCTCAATGAATAGTTTTTGCGCGGCGCCGCTCTCTGATCTGTTGTTTTGGTGCGTTTTCTAGCTGCCAGACGGCTTTTTTGATCGGCCAAATTACGGCACAGATGCGTGGCCGTCCCAACAGAGGCTGGAGTCATTGAGAAAGGACCGGCAGCCGCGCCGTTCTAAGCACGGACAGCTCAAAAAGCCAACCCATGCACGCTTGTGAATTGGCCTTTCTTCAGGTGCTCAAAAAGAGAGCCTCACTGCCTCAGTCATACCGGCCACAATGGGCTCGATCAGCGGCCAGGTAAAGCTGGGGAGCGGCCAGACGAGACAGTCACCGCTCGTTCGGTCAATATTTGTTCTCAGTCCCAGATGCCACTACAACATCTACTACGCCTCCACATCAGCAGCGCTGCCCTCCCACCGCCATCAGCCGGAAGAACAATCTACTGCTGCTCACCCAACGATTTCGCAAGTTCCCTCCACTCAGCCGTAATTGGTGTTCAATGGCAGAGGCTGTGGCAGTGCTGAACCATCCAACAGTGAGCAAGCAGAAAGGCAGCAATGGCCCATTACCGTGGGCGGGTCAGTAGTAGACTTGCATTAGCATGGAGTGGATTAACAAATCAATTAGACGGTAGAAGCAGATAGATTGTAGGTGGCAACAAACAAACAGAATGGTTACAACGCGGCCACCGATCTTGAAGAGCCGAGCCAGCGGTGGGGGGTGCTTCAGCGTGGGGCTGAATGTAATTCCTGGGCGCGCGATGGTTAACACTGCCTGGCACTGAACTCCTGCCTGCCGCAGGGCCAGACCCGACAATAACCTGCGATGACCCAGATTGGACAACACACACATTACACCTTTTCTCTTAACAAACACCTCACGCTTCCCTACTTAGCTGGTGGCCCTTCTGCTATTTCTTCAGACTCAATTATGACCGAACAGCAGCTAAACTACAAAACTTACGCGATCCTCCAAGGCTCAACGAGAACCGGAGAGGATATATTCATGGCAATTGCTGCCGACAATCTAGGTTTACAGAAGCAACGTTCAAGACGATAAAAGCTGCAGATACTTCGCGACAATAAGCCAGCGATAATCACCATGAACTCAAACCTTCAGAAAGCAACCAGTCAGTAAAGAGCGAACCTGAGGGCACAAGCACCAAACCAAATCAAGGTAAGAAAAAGTGATGGAGCAGAACTCTACAGAAAGGAAACCTGATTACGCAGTCAATTCAATACCGAATCAGACAAATCTCAGCTCACCGCAGAAGGACATTAAGCAGGCCAGCGGCGACAGAAGCCTCGAATGACAATAAGCGATTCATGGCACACACTAGTATAGAATCAATGTAATCAAGGCAAGCAGGACAACCGACCGCGGAATGCCATTGTAAAGCTGATAAGCGTCTGTTTAGTTTGGAAACTTACAACGTCAACTAACTCTAAACGACGGTCTAGTGTTTCACCGCCCAACAACATTACGTTACCTGACTGACTAGACTACAGAACAAGCCAGCAGCGCAACTAGAGTAGAAGAGAGCAGAGCAGAGCGCCGAGTGAATGAGGAGAAACGACCGCGGGCTGGGTCAAAATCGTCAGTGCAATACACCGAGGACGACGACGGGGCGACGCGACGATTTAGGTCGCCGTTGCACAATACAGACGGGCGCAGCAGCAGCAGCACGTTTCAAAGCACTCCAAGGTCATGGCCGCCCTGCCTGCGCACGCATGCACCGTCTTCTTCCGTAAATACAATTCGCAGTCCCACTTTCCAATTTTACTGCGCCAAAATCTCTGCGCGCTGACGTGTTGTGCAACGACCGTCAAAAAACAGGGGTCATCCTGCACAGATTGGGTCGCCGATGCACAACGACACAAATGCACAAAAACGTAGATCTGGGGACCGCAGGCCACGCCGTCCCTTCCTCTAATAGAACAGGCCTACACCGCTATGGTATAGCTGTTTCAGTCAAAACATGATGACAGAATTATTTCGCCTCAGTAAGGTTTGGTAGAATGGGAGGTCAGAAATTCTGAGTGGGACTTCCACCTTAAAACCTACGCACAAACGTTCAGCCAACTTTCCAGCCGCGCTGTGCAATGAAAACGACAAAATTCGAACAGCAGGGAGGAGCACGGTCAATGACCTACCATGATTAACTCGACCAAGGACACCACTTCTGTGCACCTTCCGCAGGGGAAATCGGAAATAGGATGGGATCTTGGGCAACATGAACACACTGAACCTTCCCTACCTACGTCTACAACTTCAGACAAACTTCTTCGCTCCGCATGGCCGGATAAGTTCACTATTTATTTGCATTACAAAATCACTTGGTATCCAGCACCTGGGGCGCTGCGTTGTACACTCCTTCCTTCCCTCACCGTCACCATTCAGCTCTGGACATAGACATTCATACCCCTCAAGTTCCCGACCCGATGGCCACCTCTCGTGCCAAGGTAAAAATGAACACAACACAACAAATGCGAACTACGTTTTTGGAAGCAGAATTACTGGAAAAGTAGTAGTCGGAAAACGCCGACGACTTTTGTAATCGGTCATGATACCAATCCCCGGCCCGCCATATCTCCAAATTATTACGGCGGCTCTTTTTGGAAAGTCCTAGTTTGAGAACCAGTACTATATACGGTAGGTTTGTACTTTCCTACCATGCTCCTCTGCCAAATCATACTTCATCATACTTTCACTTCTGCTGACAAAAGAAATTACAAGTTTTCCACCAAATTATGGTTCCTTTGTTATGTTTTCCTTTGTTCACGCCAAATCCTAACCTTCTATACTACTATTCTGAAGTGAAAAAGTACCGAATTGGAAGTTGAAAAGTCTGTCCTAAAGTTAGTCAACTACAGGGTGTCCCAAAAAATGACAACATTTCTTTTTGCTGCCATTTTCGCAATTTTCGACTAAATTGTCTGAAATTTGAAACATAAGTGCCAAAAAAGTTGGAATTTTATGTGTTAAAATTTGGTGCATCAGGATTGACCCAGTCCTGAGAAATTCAACAATATATAAAATTGAGAAATTTCAATTGAATGTAGAAACAGCATCAAAAATGGAAACTTTTCTTTTTGCTGTATCTTCTTGAATTTTGGTCGGAATTGGATGAAATTTTGAATATATGCGCAGAAAGAGGTTGATTTGTAGATCAAAAGTTGGCGCATGAACCCAGCCCAGCTCTTGACATAAAAAATCCCGATCACAATACAACGGCAACATTGATTTTCGCGCCCATTAGCTGTAATGAAGCTCGTGTAAGCGTAATTCAGTCTGTCACCCCAAACATGCTAAGAAATGTTTATTATGCTTATGGAAAACGGTTGCAGCAGTGTATTAACTCAAACGGAGGTCATCTGGATGGTGTTCTTATTCCTTAGTTCTCAGAGTTTGCACGTTCTTCATTTTGCTGCAGTAAAAACTCTGATTTTCTTTAGTTTCCAAGTACTAGCGATATGGACTGATTAATGCTAGAACTTTTGACCGACAAAATATCTGCGCATATATTCAAATTTTCATCCAACTCAGACAAAAAATTAAAGAAGATACAGCAAAAAGAAAAGTTTCCGTTTTTTATGCTGTTTCTACATTTAATTGAAATTTCTCAATTTTACATATTGTTGAATTTCTAAGTATTGGGTCACTCCTGATGCACCAAAGTTTAACACATAAAATTCCCACTTTTTTGGCACAAATTTCAGACAAAAGACAAATTTGTCAACATTTGCGAAAATGGCAGCAAAAAGAAATGTTGTCATTTTTCGGACACCCTGTACAATCACTGAAAGTATAATTTCTAATGCTACAAATTGTTTTCTTTTCGGGTCAAATCAGCGCGGTCCAACTCGACCTAATCTCAAAATACGACGCACGCCAACAAAGATTCCACACCATATAGCTCTTGAGCGCCCGCCGCACCAATTGAAATGTGCTTGCCTGCGTTTGATGCAAAATTGACGTGGCCTTCCAACAGTGTGCTCAGCGCCGCCCTATCTTCTGTTTGCCCAAAATTAACATTTTCTTAAAAGTGGGCAGTGGAGCGTTAAGCATGTAAAGTTTCAGATGTTGCCATTTTCCTCAATTCTGAGCGTATAAGGCTCGCAATTATTCGACGCAGCTCAGCTCGGTCGACAATCGAATGTAGAGCATGTCGTTCTAGTCAACTTGCTTCCATTTTTATGAAGCTGTAACGATATGGGTCGGAAATGTCTTTTAGACCCGGATTTTTTAGCTGTTCGTGAGGGCGCTCACAGTTGTTTGTTAGGGTAAAACATTTTAAAAAATTATTTAAAAAAAAGCTTTTCTGAAGGCTCAAAATTTTTTGAAAAATCAATATGCTAATTAAGGCAAAAAGTGAAAAAATTCAATTGCATACATGCAATTTTTTGTAAATTCTTTAGAACCAGCCAACATTGTTTCTAAAGTCTGTTCAAAAATTATTGGCGATGGGCGGTTTTTTATTTTTTTCTCAAAAATTCTCCTCGAGACCCCCTTATATTTTTATATGAACTTGTGGCCAACGATCAGCGCTACATTATGGAACTATTCATTCTTGTCCTAATTTGCATATTAACCATGAAAATGGCCAAAAACTAAAATTTGTGCGAGTTAACCCCCTCCAAACGTGCTTGAAATTTGACGCCGATACCAGATTCGGATTCCTCAGACTCTTGCGGTCTCGAATCATACCACTCTCATGAGTCTACGACGATTTTGAAGCAAGTTACGAGCGATTTCCCGAGGGGTACTCGCTCAAAAATCGACCAAAATTTTTGCCCTCCCATAGTAAAACCTACTTAGTGGTGCAAAACGACCTTTTTTACCCGACAGATTTCCAGAAACCACTTTTTCTAGTCAATTCAGACCCGAGGAATTCAGTGGTGCCATCCGTTTCGGCATCCGACTCTTGTGGAGGGTGCTAGAGCCCCCTAAAGCTCTAAATGGCCCAGTTCGGGTGCTTCAAATAGCCATTCAATAGAAGTGCAATATAGCTTCTAGGGGTATCTTTTTGCGCCAAATCCACAGAAGACAACCCCGAAAAGCCATTTCTCACTCCTGGCCATGTTTTGGGTACTTTCAGGGACACACTGAAGCGCTAATTGTGCGCAATTTGGAATTTATAACAGATCGCAAGAGGGCTTCTAGTCGCATCTTTTTGCCCAAAATCAACTGAATGCAACCACGAAAAGGCTATCTCTCTCCGTGTTTTACTTACATGGTTCAGCGGTTCAACAAGGCATTGACTTCGCTCACCAAAGTTTTGCCATTGCTTGCGTAGTGTTCACAGCTGTACTGTATTTGTTAAATAAAGTCTCAAACTTTATAAATTGTATACAAAACTACAAGATTCACAGGCTGCATTAACACAAATTGAAAACTAACGGGTGACTGACAACTCACTATTTATTTTTAAGGAAAACGACCAGAAGAAGAACCACCACAAAAGAAATTGCGCCTAGGGCTAGCTCAACTCGATACCGAAGAAATGAAATGAGCAAAACAAAGCTGGAACCCGCAAACGCGAGGATTGGTTGTGCAAGGCTTGCACTGCAAGCTATAAAATTTCAGAAGGCTCAGTTGAATGACACATCAGAATCAATGCCATATGGGCTAAGAATGTGGGTTAACAGTGTGACAGGAGTGCCTGATCGGACTGTGCAAAGAATTTGGGCTGAGCACAAACAAAAAAGAGCAGAGGAGAAGGAAATGCACCTGGAGCTGGTCACCTGAGAATCCTTCTTGATCAGTTTGATAGCGAGTTGTCAGTCACCTGTTAGTTTTCAATTTGAGTTAATGCAGCCTGCGAATCTTGTAGTTTTGTATACAATTTATACAGTTTGAGACTTTATTTAGTAAATACACAGTACAGCTATGAACACTATGTAAGCAATGGCAAAACTTTGGTGGTCGAAGTCAATGCCTCATTGAACTGCTGAACCATGTAAGTAAAACACGGAGATAGATAGCCTTTTCGGGGTTGCATTCAGTAGATTTTGGGCAAAAAGATGCGACTAGAAGCCCTCTTGCGATCTGTTATAAATTCCAAATTGAGGCAACCACACTGCATTATAAAAACCAATAACGGGCCCTAACAGCCCAGCGAGCAGCCGACGGCTAAAATGAATGTCACGATCGAATTCCTCATACCCACATTGATAAGAAACAGTGGTTTTTAAACGTTTAACTGACCGTAAATGCCATTTTGCACCTGCAAATTTAGTGCTGAGCACTTTAAACAAAGGGCGCTTTTGAGCGCAAAATTAGCGCTTCAGTGTGTCCCTGAAAGTACCTAAAACATGGCCAGGAGTGAGAAATGGCTTTTCGGGGTTGTCTTCTGTGGATTTGGCGCAAAAAGATACCCCTAGAAGCTATATTGCACTTCTATTGAATGGCTATTTGAAGCACCCGAACTGGGCCATTTAGAGCGTTAGGGGGCTCTAGCACCCTCCACAAGAGTCGGATGCCGAAACGGATGGCACCACTGAATTCCTCGGGTCCGAATTTACTAGAAAAAGTGGTTTCTGGAAATCTGTCGGGTAAAAAAGGTCGTTTTGCAGCAGCAAAACAGGTTTTACTATGGGAGGGCAAAAATTTTGGTCGATCTTTGAGCGAGTACCCCTCGGGAAATCGCTCGTAACTTGCTTCAAAATCGTCGTAGACCCATGAAAGTGGTATGATTCGAGACCGCAAGACCCTGAGGAATCCGAATCTGGTATCGGCGTCAAATTTCAAGCACGTTTGGAGGGGGTCAACTAGCACAAATTTTAGTTTTTGGCCATTTTCATAGTTAATATGCACATTAGGACAAGAATGAATAGTTCCATAATGTAGCGCTGATCGTTGGCTACAAGTTCATATAAAAATATAAGGGGGTCTAGAGGAGAATTTTTGAGAAAAAAAATCAAAAACCGCCCATCGCCAATAATTTTTGAACAGACTTTAGTAACCTGCATAATACTTCTTTTGCACTGAGCCTGGCAGCGACTGCTTAAGAAATGCTTCCTTAGGATTCACCTAGAATAGAAGTGCCTCTAAAGACAATTTTCGGCGAAATTATACCATTATAGGCAGTGTTTAGACCTGCATTCACGTTTTCGAACAGGTTTCTTAACTGACTTGAGGTGCAAAAGTGGAAAAATTGTTGCAAGTACCCGCACTAATACACTGGACCTTTTCAGTTAAGACGATTTTTAAAAAATATTTTTCAAATTTTTTTGAAAAAAAAAAGCAAAAATCTTTGGTTTCCAAAAAAAATTTTAACAACTGTGAGGGCGGTCTCCTTCTAAGTTGTTCCACATCACCCTGCACATCAAAAGATTCGCCACAGTCAGGGCAATTCGAAGACAACCATGTTTGTTGGTACACTGCGTTGTAAGCGTGTTATGACCCTTAAATGAATGCTAGTGATGCAAAGGTGTTGTGACGGACCCTCCGATTTGCGGGGGGCCTTACAGCCTGCGATTAGACTCGAGGTCCATTCCGCTATGTGACGAACCCTCAGATGGCAAATTCAACATTCTGCTGAATAGTGATTGCAGGGCGAACTGAGAGCCTTCGATAGGTGTATTAAAGTAGTCTGAAACTAAGAGGCTCCATCAGTAGAAATCGAGAATTTGCTGTAAAACTTATGAATCTTAGCACTATGCTTTTTTGATAAATACCGAAAATTTCAGCTACATAATCAAGTTCTACTTGAGAATGGATCATTTTACTGAAGGCAAAAATAAAGGGTCCATCACAAAACACAACACCACAGATTTTTACTGTACCAACTGCAAATCTCAACCGTTTTGAATGAATCCCATTTTAAAAGGGAATGAAAGATAAAGAAATTCTTGAAAGATTGATGAAATTTTTATTAAGATACTGTGCTTAGTTCCTGAGATATGTGCTCTCAAAGTCAAAACAGATTTTGGCAATAAACAAGAGTGATTAACAACAACCCAGCAGATTTTTTATTTTTGCAAACATGAATCTCAACTAATTTGAATAAATCAATTTTTGAATGAAAGATTGATGAATTCTTGAAACAGTGGTGAAATTTTTATTAAGATTAAAAAATTCAGCAGAATGGGTAATTTGCCCTCTGATCACCAATACAAAACGACTGCTTTCTGAGAGTCTGTCAAACAATTGCATCACTAGCATTCATTTAAGGGCCATAACACGTCTACAACGCAGCGTAGCCACAAATGTTGTAATTTTCGAATTGCTACGACTGTGGCAAATCTTTTGGTGTTCAGGATGACGTTGTGGAACAAGTTACAAGGGTACTGTCCTCCCTCACGGACAACAAAAAATCCGGGTCCAAAACATACCTACATTTTCAGAAAATATCTGGCAGTTTATTCTGTAAATTGGTCTAGAGTTTCTTTTGTAGAAACTGTATGGCTGACAAATTTGCAAGAAAAAGTGTCAGTTTGTTGGCTCGCAACGGTTGTTCGAAATTTTCTGTTCAGGTGAGCTGAACGGAAAAATCGTTTGTTTCTACCGGTGCAGAACTGAGGAAATGGCAACATCTGAAACTTTACATGCTTCACGCGCCACTGGCCACTTTCAGGAAAATGCAAATATTGAGGAACAGTTGAAGCTGGAATTGGCGTTTTGGAACAGGTTTCGGTAAATGTATAGTTTCCGGGCGTAAAATCAGGAACTGACCCCAGATTAAAATAAATATTTTTAATGATCATAACTAATTAAAAATTAACAAGTTTTATCGATAAATATCGATTGTCGATTATTTTTTGGCAAAATTCCAAAATTTCAAAATCGTCCGAATATAGTCATGTTATATACCATTCGAAAGTCCTCCACCTAAGGAGTCTAATGATCACTACATCAGTATGGGGTACACTCTGGAGGACCTGTTTTCCAAATATAAAAATTTTGTAAAACAGGCACCCCTGGAGCGTGCCCTATACTGATGCGTGCCCCTATGGGTATTTTTTATTTGAAAAACAGGCCCTCTGGAGCGTGCCTATACTGATGCGACCTCCTAGGGGTATTTATATATTTGGAAAACAGGCCCTCTGAAGCGTGCCTATACTGATGCGTCTCTAGGGGTACTTTTATATTTGGCAAAACAGGCCCCCAGGGCGTGTCCTACCTATGCTGATGTAGTGATCATTAAACTCGTCAGGCGAAGGGCTTTCAAGTGATATATAACTTGACCATTTTGAACGATTTTGAAATTTTGGAATTCTGCCAAAAAAATAATCGATAATCGATATTTATAGATAAAAATTGTAAATTTACAATTAGCTATGATCAAAAGTAATACTAATCTTGGGTCGGTTCCTGATTTTACGCCCGGAAACTATACATTTAGGTACCCAAGTTTCTTAACTGACTTGAGGTGCAAAAGTGGAAAATTTGTTGTAAGTACTTTGTACTATCAAGATGGACCTCTTTAAGACGATATAAAAAAATTATTTATAATATCTCCATCCTCCTACCTTAAAAGCATAGAAAAATTATCTCTAACCTAAAAATTACCGTATTTCCTTAAAATCTGATCATCGTTACTATCCGGTATTCTGAAAACTATCCACTATCCGGCATTTTTCTTTTCAGTTGCATCTCTGAAGAACCTAACAATAGTTTATTGGCACGTTGCCAACAAACGCCAGCAAGCACAATCTCATTCATTACGTACCTGGATTTACCGGAAGACCCGACTCAGTGCTTTCCGCTCTGCTAACTTCGTCCTCGTCCATTGCACGTCCATCAGAAATACTCCACTCCACAGCAACAGACTTATTATTATATCCACTTTATTTGCACGAAAACCCTAAATTAAAACGGCGACTACTAAACTTCGCAACATCGCAACCAGTCGCAACTTCGCAACCAGTCGCACCCGTTCGCATCTGCCGGGCGCCAACTCTAGAATATAGACGCGAAGATTTATTTGACGATGAAATTGCGCAAAATTAATCAGAAATTCGGATTATGTTACGAAACAACAATGTTCTAGTAGAGGGGACACTGTTTGATGGACACTGAGGGGCGGAGCGGATGAAGGACAAGGACATTAAATGAAAATGTATTCAATGCTACAGAAAGCCAGGCAGGAAGACTTGCAGTGTTTTAACCATAAGATTTTGGTAAAAATAGCAATAATCAACTGAAACTGAATAATTTTTGGGCTGAAAATTTCGCTTTTAGGCAAGAATACAATTTTGGTGCGATAAATAAGCGTTCGGTTTATTTTACAAAAAAATAACAATTTTTGGATCGGCAACACTGTTACCAGGCTGCACCGATCAAACCTACAGTACGACCACAATTAACGCAACACGGCTAAATCTTTGGATTGTGATTGTGCACATAGAAACACGTTTTCTATTCTTGATACAATGCGATCGTAAACCGTAGGTAGGCAGATACTGATAAAAATATACTTTGTTATTGCGTACGTAATGGGGTTAGAGACCGAGCATAGTCGGACGTGACCATGCTCCGGTCAAGTGAAGATTTGAGCCAGGCGTGCGCGCAGCAAAGGCCCCTGGGCCGGGCCCACCTACAAATTTGAAAATCCGGACCGTTTTCTAATATGTACTGTAGAACACTGTTCGCTTCAGTCTTACAATAAAGGACCAGCAGTTGATCCGATCCGATCTGATGTGCAGGGGCCTTACGGCCTATGATCAGACTCGTGGCCCATTTCGCAACCCCAGATTTCGTCATCTCGGACGTTTTTCCCTTCTTTCACTGCCCAGCCACTTATAGGCATGCCGTTGGGTGCCAGTCACTAAGAGAGCGCCGGCGTGTTGACGTCATGGTGTCAGCTCCCCACAGCCACCGGTGCCCCGGTTGGCTGAGCGCCCCCCCCGGCATAGTAGTTTTCTCAGACAGCTCTAACGTTGTCGATGTTCTCCTCCAACGTGGCATGCTTTGTGGAACGGCTTTCGGTGCAATGGCAGATCCGGTCGGTTCCCTTTTATCTACTCGCTGTCACCAACTTTCGGTGGCCTGGGTGGGGCTTTGCGTCGTCTAATTCCAGTCAGACTGGTTTCGAACCCACTACAACAGCTATGGATGCAGGGGCCGCCGTGACTCAGAGGCAGCGAGCTACCAACTGAGCCAACGACGCCACTTGGACCAGCAGTCATCTTACCTGAGAAATGAAATAGCCGTAATACGTACATTGCAGCTATACTAACATTCCTTACCGAAATCGAGCCGTACTATGACTGCTTGTAGTCTTACAACATGTGTAAACCTACCGAGTCACGTTAAATCGAACCGCCAACCCAGCGCATTATGGTACTTACACGCTGTGAGTCCGAGTATTCTAAGAAATATGCTTAAAAGGCCTACTACACTTGTTTATTCAAAAAGCAAAACAAATTTTAAAGTAGATATTGAAAGATTTATACTCAGCCTTTTGCATTCCAATATGTACTAGTGTTTGTACCTTCGACTACAGTGATGGAAAGCTGGTGTCAAGCGTCGTTAGCTTAAACTGTGGTGGTGGAGAAACAGGCTGCCCTTGTTGTTGATGCGACCCTCATCTTTCATTGAATGTAAAGACACAAAGAGTGAACTAGGCATCCTTTACATCACGTCATAGCAGCCCTTCTAGCAAGAACAGGCACAGGAAAAACAAAAAAGAAGTCGGAAAACTTTTTCTTGCGCCTTCTGCTTTCTTCGCATCGACGTTCTAGAGTTGGCGCCCGGCGGATGCGAACCGGTGCGACTGGTTGCGAAGTTGCGACCGGTTGCGATGTTGCGAAGTTTAGTAGTCGCCAATTAAAACGGCACGCACGAACGACGACGGACGGGACTGCTGGCGCGTATTCGCAGTCAGCCCGCGGCGCAGCACCACAGAACAGCACAGATTTGAGCGGCAAATTCAAACCAACTGGCATCTCTGCCATGCTGACTGCTTCCTCCTTGCTGCCTGCTTTGCTACTCCTTTCTTTTGACCACATGCCCTTGAGACCTACCCGCTCACCATTTGCTTTCTGTGTCCGTGGAAGTTTTGTCTGCCCAGCCCACTAGTGCAATGCAATGTTTTTCTATCTCAGCACTCTTTTCTTCTCTCTCCATTCTACACGCAGAGCGATGGACTTCTCTTATTCTGTGCTATGTATAGAAACAAGAAGTGATGAGCTCGCCGTAGAGATGCAAGATTATCACGGGCAAAGCTAAAAGCCAGAGGTTATTTTCGGGGATTATTTTTCAAGAAACCCAATTTTGTGCTGCAGAATAGATTGTCTGTGCTAAAATTTTCTTTACTTTGGAATCCAAAAGTGGGTTTTCAGGTCCCCCCCCCCCAAAAAAGCCGCTGGGGGACCTTTGCCGAAAAATTGGGCTTATGGGCGGCCCCCTTTACCCCCCAACGACATGTATGCTTCACCAAGATGCGTACAACCAGATTCCACTGGGACCGGACTCTCAGAAGAAACTTGCTCTCAGCACTCACAGAGGCGTACTACTCCAGCTGCGACTACCCTTTGGCATCAAGTCAGCTCTTGGTTACTTCCAAGAAATCATGGAGCAGCTCACTTCCGATCTCAAGGGAGTTGCAGTCCACTTGGATGACATTTTGGTCAGTGGAATCAACACTGAAGATCATCTCAAGAATCTTCGCAGCTACTCACCCGCCTCGATGAGAAAGGACTTCGCTGCCGCCTAGCAAAGTGCTCCTTTGCTCAACCAAACATCGAATACCTTGGACACATGCTCTCATGTCAAGGTATCGTGAAAGGCCCAAGAGTGGATGCTGTGAAGATTATACCCCAAACACCAACGTCTCATCTCTCAAATCCTTTCTTGGCTCTGTGCAGTTCTACCACAAGTTCCTGCCCAACCTCTCCACAGTTATAGAACCACTGCACCAACTCAACAGGAAGGACACTCCTTGGCGTTGGGGCGTTGAAACAACAAGCAGCATTCCAGACTCTCAAGGATCTCCTGTGCACAGACACAGTGCTCGCTCACTTCAATCCTTCTCTGCCAATTGGAATTTCGTGTGACGCCTCCAATGTTGGAATTGGTGCCGTCCTCTTTCACTGCTGTCACAATGGCAGCGAGCGACCAATTGCCAATGCGTCCAAGACTCTCACTTCAACTCAGTGGAAGTACGGCCGGATTCAGAAGGAAGCTCTGACTATCATCTTCTCACTGAAGAAGTTTCATCACTTCCTTTATGGCCGCAAGTTTGTCCTGGTCACAGATCACAAGACCCTCCTCACGCTCTTTGGACCAGACATACCCACCCTTAGACTGGCAGCCAATCGCCTAGCCAGATGGGCCTTCGCTCTCAGTCAATACGACTACCAGATCGAATTCAGGGACACCTCAAGGCATGGAAACGCCAATGCTCTCAGTTGACTCCCAGCTGGCCCTGACAGCAAATTCGATGGGGAGGAAACCAACGATGATGTGGGCACTGTCTGCACGATCAAGTCCATTAGCCTGCAGCTCAACCCTACTGACTCCACAGCAGTTGTCAAGGAAACAGCCAAAGATCTAGTTTTGCAGGGTTTGTGCGGCTTTTGCTTAGCAACATTCCCTGACCTTTCCCTGACTTGATCCGATGTGCGGGGGGCCTTATGGCCTGCGATCAGACTCGAGGTCCATTTCGCTTCCCCATGATTCGTCATCTCGGACATTGCCCTTCTTTCACTGCAAGCCACTCCTAGCCATGCTGCTGGGTGCCGGTCACCAGGAGGGCGGCCAGCGTGTGGCTGCCATGATGCTGACAGCTCCCAACGGCCGAGGGCTCCCCGGCATAGTTGGTTTCTCAGACAGCTTCTGACATCGTAGATATTCTTCCCAACGCGGCATGCTTTGTGGAGCGGCTTCGGTACAACAGCAGATCCAGTCGGTTCCCATTTTACCTACTCACTGTAACCAGCTTTTGGTGGCCTGGGTGGAGCTTTATGCCGACGACCAACTCTTTGCAGCAAGAAACTTGCCGCGCCGAGAGGATGAACCACTACAACCGCTAAGAGATGCAGGGGCCGCCGTGACTCAGAGGCAGCGAGCTACCCACTGAGCCAACGACACAGCCTTTCCCTGACTTTTCCATGACCAAAGTAAAAATTTCCTGACCAACCGGGCTGAGGAAACTGCAACCAATCTGAGCAAATGTTAAAAAATTGGCTTGTAAAACGCATTTAAATGGTACTTAGAGGGTAAATTTCCAGTTTAAGTAGTAGTATATAAAGTCAGAAGACCGATCTTCAAAAGGGTGTTCTGTAAAGTTCTGACACGACCATTTGATGGCGAGATGTTTCTGCTGCTATAAATTTTTCCCTGACCAGACACCAAATTCCCTGACTTTTCCCTGATTCCATGACTTTTTTAAATTCCCTGACTTTTCCTTCCATGACTCCCTGACTTTCCAGGTCCCGCATGAACCCTGTTTTGGCATCTGCCCTGAAGTTCACCAGAGAAGGCTAGCCTCCTATGGAGAGAATGCAGCCGGGAGAACAAGCTACTGAAGAAGATGCTCCTGCTGAAGACCCAAGCTTCACAGTCAAAGCCTTCAGGAAGCTGGCTCCCTCACTATCCATCTGCAATGGATGTCTACTCTATGGATCGCAGCCGGTCATCCCAAAACGCCTGCATGCTCCAGTCCTGCAACTTCTGCACCTTGGACATTTTTGCATTCAATGAATGAAGCAGCTCGCTCGTTCTGCTGTCTACTGGCCTGGAATCGATCAAGACATCATGGATGTGGCTCGTCACTGTACAGAACTCCTCCCTCCACTGGATACTCTCCCAGTGAGCTCCTCAATGGAAGATGAATTCGGTGCAAGATTGACACTCTTCTTCCCTCTCCTGCACAGGTGGCTCAAGGAAAGGAATCCAGGCAGGCCAAGAAGTCTCAAAGTCAAGAGGTGGTACGCCCAGTGGTAGCCAAGCTCACCTTCCGTTTGCCTGTTGGAACGCCATGCTACACACTCTACTATGGTCCTCGCCCCAACAAGGATCCACAATGGGTTCCAGCAGTGGTCACTAAAGTGTTTGGAACTCGATCAGTCATCGTTTGTGGGTTCCCAAGAGGCCCAACTTGGCGCAGACACATCGAACAACTTCGCCCACGCTATGCAGTAGAAGAGGATGACGATCCTGGTGAGGAACCAACCTGAACAGTTCTGGAGACAACTGTCAACTCGGGTGAAGCTCAAAGTTCCCAGCCAAAGCCGAAAACTCAAAAGAACTGGTGTGCTCCAACAGGAGATGAATACAGACCTGACAAGCCAAGACGCTGGGAGCAGCTGAAGCAGAAGCACTCCCACAAGATTGATACCAGTCATAAGTAGTACTATGTTCGCCTCTCGGTGTAACTTTAGGCTGGTGGGGAGGTGTTGTAGTTATACTCTGTTAGCTACATACTGTATTACTGTTAGACTATAGGTAGCAGTGTGCTAATAGTCTGTGTATGCGTGCCTTTTACCTATGTATGGAATGTTCTGGAAAAGGTCAGTCGCTCTCTCTTATCTCCTACTCTGACGTGAAATTTCTAGAACGTTCTATGGCCGTATATAAGCAGCCTGCTCTGCAGTGTTCTCGATGTGCACTCATTGTGTCATTGTGCTCTTGTGTGCTATCTCTCGTATGCTTGCCCTCTCTCTACTCTCTCCCCCCAGTGGCTCATACCCCGTGAGTCTCTCCCTATCCCTGCTTCTTCATTGTTATTGCTATTGGGCGATTGTTCCCAATAAACCCTTGTTGAAATCCTGTTGTATCACCTCCCGCTCGGCCCACAAATACAACAATTTGGTTTCTTTATTATGCTACCTGAATCTCACTCAATTTTGGGCTCAGACTTTGGTTCAGGCTACCCACAGTTGTACGTATGTATGCGTCGCAAATTGCGAGAAACTTAGCTTAACGTTGGTGTGCCATCATCGTGTCCCAGTGAGGTTGCTTTATAAAATTTCTCACGGAAAAGTTAGGGAAAGAAGAAGACAGCAAGTTTACTCTTCCAAAACACCTGAACGAACTCTGATAAAGGCAGGTGTATTCAAACTCGTATAGAAAAAAGTCGACCGGCGACTTTTCTGTGGGTTGACACAATTAGAGCATGAACGTGCCAACACGCCTCAGCGCATTTTATCAACACGGAGCAAATGTTGCAAGACAGAAAAATCGCCGGTCGACTTTATTCTATACAATTATGAATACGTCAAGTGTTTAGGGACGGACAGGGCAAACACGCACAAAAAGTGGATTTAATTGAGTTGATTTCGTAGCTTGGCTGGCTGCGAATACGCGCCCGCAGAGGGGCTTGAGACATTGCGTGCAGGGTTTTTGGAGCGGCCTATGTATCACCGGACCGGATCAATATTTACGGGAACAGATTAAGAGTCGGTCCACGAAAAAATCAAACATTAGTCTGTACAGCTGATTTTTCAAAATCACCGCACACATGTGAAACTTTCAGCGATTGAAGACCATGAAAAGAAATGAAAAAGTTTGCCATCCGATTTTCTCTAGCTGCATTTGAACCCAAGTTATGGACCCTCGAAAATCGGGATTTTGGCACTCTCCGGTGGCACCACCCTAACTTTGAACGGCTGCGGTTCACTAATCTGTGGACGAAATGTTTTCAGTTATGGCTCGTTAGAAAGACCATTTCAAGTAGTTTCAAGCGCTTCTGTCAGATTTTTAAAAAATTGGTCTGATCTTGTGCAATTCGCCGTAAACTTTAACAGGCCATATCTTAAAATTGAACATGGTATCTCAAAAAGTGACTATCATATTCGGAATCTCCGTTATTTTGTGCGTCTAACGGTATCAACCATATTCATATGGAGTTGCAATCTGACAGTCAAACGATCAGTTGAAAGTAGGGTGGTCAGACACTCAAAAATCCGGTTTTTTGCGCTTTTCGGTCACCCACCAAACTTCGAACGGCTGCCGTTCACTAGTCTGTTGACCAAATGTTATCAGTTATGGCTCGTTAGAGAGGCCATTTCAAGTAGTTTCAAGCGCTTCTGTCAGATTTTTAAAATATTGGTCTGATCTTGTGCAATTCGTCATAAACTTTAACAGGCCATATCTTAAAATTGAACATGGTATCTCAAAAAGTGGCTATCATATTCGGAATCTCCGTTCTTTTCTGCGTCTACGGTATCAACCATATTTATATGGAGTTGCAATCTGACAGTCAAACGATCAGTTGAAAGTAGGGTTGTCGGACACTAAAGAATCCGGTTTTTTTGCGCTTTTCGGTCACCCACCAAACTTTGAACGGCTGCCATTCACTAGTCTGTTGACCAAATGTTATCAGTTATGGCTCGTTAGAAAGGCCATTTCAAGTAGTGTCATATATGATAGTCACTTTTTGAGTTGCGATGTTCAATTTTAAGATATGGCCTGTTAAATTTTGCGGCGAATTGCACAAGATCAGACCATTTTTCAAAAATCGGACAGAAGCGCTTGAAACTACTTGAAATGTTCTTTCTAACGAGCCATAACTGATAACATTTGGTCAACAGACTAGTGAACGGCAGCCGTTCGAAGTTTGTTGGGTGACCGAAAAGCGCAAAAAAACCGGATTTTTGAGTGTCTGACCACCCTACCTTCAACTGATCGTTTGACTGTCAGATTGCAACTCCATATAAACTTGGTTGGTACGGTTAGACGCACAAAAAAACGGAGATTCAGAATATGATAGTCGCTTTTTGAGATACCATATTCAAGTTTGAGATATGGCCTGTTAAAGTTTAGGGCCGATTGCACCAGATCAATCCAATCTTTTGAAAAACTGGCAGGATTCCTAGAAACTACTTGAAATGGCCTTTCTAACGAACCATAACTGATAACATTTGGTCAACAGACTAGTGAACGGCAGCCGTTCAAAGTTTGGTGGGTGACCGAAAAGCGCAAAAAACCGGATTTTTGATCTGTCCGACCACCATACTTTCTTCAACTGATCGTTGACTGTCAGATTGCAAGTCTATATTAATATGGTTGGTACCGTTAGACGCACAAAACGACGGAGATTCCGAATATGATAGTCACTTTTTGAGATACCATGTTCAAGTTTGAGATATGGCCTGTTAAAATTTAGGGCCGATTGCACCAGATCAATCCAATCTTTTGAAAAACTGGCAGGATCCCTAGAAACTACTTGAAATGGCCTTTCTAACGAACCATAACTGATAACATTTGGTCAACAGACTAGTGAACGGCAGCCATTCAAAGTTTGGTGGGTAACCGAAAAGCGCAAAAAAACCGGATTTTTGAAAGTGTCGGACCACCCTACTTTCAACTGCATGTTTGATTGTCAGATTGCAACTCCATATAAATATGGTTGATACCCTTCGACGCACAAAATAACGGAGATTCCGACTATAATAGTCACTTTTTGAGATGCCATGTTTAGACCTAGTTCCTAACCAAATTTTAGTTTGTAGTTAGTGGTTAGTAGTCCAAGTTTTCAGGCTTTTCAGTTTGTAGTTTGTAGTTAGTAGTCAATTCAGTCAGCGATCCGAGTTTGTAGTTAGTGGTTAGTAGTCAATTTGTAGTCCCTGAGGGCCGTGCGAAAATGACGTCATCGGTTTAGGGGGAGGTGGTTGGGTACTAAAAAACATTCAAAAATTGTAAAAATCGCAAAAAATTGTTAATTTCGGCTCAAATACAGTTAAAATTGATTTAATTTTACAGGCGATTTTAGCAATTGTCATGTTTGAAATTCTAAAAAATTGCAAAAGTTTGCTCAAAAAATGACTTGACTTTGAATTTTTTTGACTTTTTATCTCTTCAAACGATATACATTGTAGTCAAATTCAGACTAATCCACATGGATTATACACGATTGCATAAAACATGATGGTATAAAGAGTGTGCTGTGCAGACACAAAACGTGAAACAACGACAAAAAATCGAGCATCTTCATAACTGTCATATAAAACACCTAGCAAATATTTGAACGTAGCATAACTAGGAGGCACAGTCAGATCAGGATGGAATTTAGCATCAACAGCAACTTTGCTAAACATCATTTAGCAAAGTTGGGGCTCTGTAGCTAAAAGCTCGCTTAGCTGAGTCTGTTACAAAACTAGGAACAACAAGCTTTAGCACTGAATTTAAGGGCGCAGATTTTCTCGTGTTCGAAATTTCGACTGCCCCTTCTGGGTGGCGTTCCAGGAAAAGTTTATACGCCAACAGCTGAGTGCAACGACAAAGCTCCAATTTGGGGTCCAGCCAGCCAAGCTGCTGTTTGCAAGTAGTGGCATGATCGAACTTTCTCAAGCCGAACACTGTTTTCGCGGCAAAATTGAGGACTCGCAGCAGCATTTGGTCTAAGTACGATGGTGGCGCTGCTTGTATGACCGCCGATGCGTAGTGCATCTTTGGCAAGACCATACTCTCAATCACTCGAATCAAGACTTTCCGAGGGATGCAGCTTTTGACTCGATTGAGCGCAAACATGTCTTGTTTGCATC
Source organism: Sabatieria punctata (assembly GCA_030248155.1). Lineage (NCBI taxonomy): Eukaryota > Metazoa > Nematoda > Chromadorea > Araeolaimida > Comesomatidae > Sabatieria > Sabatieria punctata. Next base: position 70,613 of record JASANB010006746.1, read on the forward strand.
TCTTTTCCCACGTTTTGCAGGTGGGGCAGAAAATTAAGGTTTTCATCCAGAATCACTCCCAGATTTTTTACCTCACTTAGGTTTTCCAGCTGTTGATCGAACAGAGACAAACTCGATGCAACAACGAGCTGTCGGCGGTTTTGGCTGGTACCAGCTGTTAACACTTGCGTCTTAGCTTGGTTCACTTTGAGGCAATTGTGATTGCACCAAGTAGAGATCTCGTTGGAGTCATTGCAATTGTTGGTCAGCATCGCAAGTACGATAAGAAATCCTCAACTGCATCGGCAAACATGGTACAGTCAGCATACTGCACGACCGAAGGGAGGTCTAACAAAGGGCAAGAACAGTGGCGGCCCAAGGATGGATCCTTGTGGCACTCCCACAGGCACAGGACAGGTTCTAACGGTGAGAATTGATTTCCTACCCTGACGCACTGCTGTAAGATTGAAACCATTCAAGTTCACGGTCAGTGACTTGGTAGCGTACCAGTTTAGCACAGAGAACATCATGCACTACACAGACGAATGCTTTCGACATGTCCAGCAGCATTAGGGCAGTGAGTTGTTTTTGCTGCATGGATGTTTGAATGGAATTGCAAGAATGATCAGAGGGAGGTTGGAAAAATCGTCTCAAAGGTCTCCGATTGGAAGGTCTGGCTCTTTCGGGTGGGGGCAGACCGCCCTCTGTTACTTGTATGGTGGTGGACAATCTAGCCTTATCATTGGAGGGCCTAAGAGTTGTCATTTATGTGTGCACTTTATAGCTACAGTACAACTACTAAACTAAATTTGATGATCAATGAACTAAGATGCCAAGCAATGTTTGTAATTTCTGTGATTAATACAAAATTGTCGCGATTTTTGCAAAATTTTCACTTAAACTGTTATAAAATAACTTTGAAACAACCGTGCAAATTTCGAGATTTGGGACTACAAACTCGGGACGAAAAAATATGTAGTTAGTGGTCAATTTGTAGTCAGCGGATTTAGTTTGTAGTTAGAGTTAATTTGTAGTCTCGTTTTCCCCAAAAGTCAGGTAGTTAGTAGTCTTTTAGTTTGTAGTTAGTAGTCACTACAAACTAGGTCTAACCATGTTCAATTTTAAGATATGTCCTGTTAAAGTTTACGGCGAATTGCAGAAGATCAGACCAATTTTTTAAAAATCTGACAGAAGCGCTTGAAACTACTTGAAATGGTCTTTCTAAGGAGCCATAACTGATAAAATTTGGTCCACAGACTAGTAAACCGCAGCCGTTCAAAGTTAGGGTGGTGCCACTGGAGAGTGCCAAAATCCCGATTTTCGAGGGTCCACAACTTGGGTTCAAATGCAGCTAGAGAAAATCGGATGGCAAACTTTTTCATTTCTTTTCAAGATCTACAATCGCTGAAAGTTTCACATCTGTGCGGTGATTTTGAAAAATGAGCTGTACAGAGCTCTTCGCGTCAATGTTCGATTTTTTCGTGGACCGACTCTTAATTTAGCAGAAATCGAACAAAATTTACCCGCCCAGCCCGTTATATTTTTTTGCCAATCGCTTAGGCTTAGTTACATCAAAAATTGCCAGCCATTGTCTCAGCTACACAACGCACCAAACCGCTTCGCGATAACAATTGAAATGCGTGAATGGCAGCGGATTAAAGAGCGCCCCCAAAAAGTGGCCTGGGCCATATTTAGAATTTTTGGCTCAGTTCACTTGCCACCACCTGGATACGGTCAAACTTTGAGAACCGTTCTTCTATGTCACGCTGTGGGTTCGAATATGTTGGAGGTCTGATTCCATATTACGGGGGGGTTGTATTGCGATCCTCAGTAATTTTCTTCGCGCCTACAATCGGTCAATTCATGTTCGCGATATAGTATTGCTTGTGCACTATCTACTGTAAGAATGCTTAACGCGCAACGTGTGACACTGTTTACTATCGCTTTTCTGTTTAGTTTGCAATGAGACCTACACATCAATACTCATTATTAGCCAAATTTTTGAGCGGTTCCAGTAAAGTAAGTATGACGTCCGAAACGCAAGGGTTAAAAAGAGAACGTACTGTTTAGGATTTGCTTATTTAGCTGAAGAAAACGACCAAACAAATTTGAGTGGATGAACTATGAGTTAACCGGCTTTTGCGAAAATGAAAAGTCCTTTCCACTAAATTCTCATAAACCTAAACGTATGGTTATTTCGCATCACAGACCAGTGCAGAAGTACAATAACGAAGACAGAAGTGGTAAACGGGTGTAGCAAGTATGAGCTTGACCTCTATTGAACCCAGCAGAAGGTTGTTCTTGGAATCTGTGCAGCAGGACGCTGAAGGTGTTCGTAGTAGTCACCGGTCGCTGGGTACGAGCTGCTTCGAATGGCAACCATACGTACTCAACATCCTTTTGGTTATTCGGCCCCTGTTCACTGCGCAAAGAATGATAGTGTTCCAAACGCTCACGGTCGATTTCTCCAGCCACCATCATATCACTTCCAGTGGGGTGGTAGATCCTGCGTTTGGCTTTAGCTCTTTCACACAGCAACAAAAACAACGAGAACATGAACAACAAGATAGAGCGCATTTCATTCAAGCAACATCAATTTGTGAGTGTACAGTAGGTTTTAGAGCGGGCAGTACAGCTGTATTAAAAATTATGTACGTCCGCAACATACAGCGTGTCAAAAAATGGAAGCATTTTTTGCTGTCATTTCCGCAAATATTCTCCAAATTACCTGAAATATGGCTAAAGCTGCAGGATATTTTTTGTCTTAAAATTTCAAGCATTAAGATTGATACAGTCTTAAGGAAATGAAGAAATCCTAAACACTGTGCAGATCAGGAAAGCAGATCTTCAGGAGAATCCTTATTTTCTCAAGACTGTGTCAATCTCAATTTTATATCAAAATATCCTGCAGGTTACCTAACATTGTCTAAATTTCTGATCGTATGGAGAATACTTGCGAAATGACATTTTCTATTGCAACGCTATTTCTATTAGCATTGAAATTACCAAATCTTACATATTCTTGAATTTCTGTACTGTATACTGTATTTTACTCCGGATTAATAACCAACACCATGCAACGCACAGTAAACGGTTGGAGTCATAAAACTACCAACTCAGAAATAATTACGAAACATGAACGGACAGCAGAATTTTGAATTGTGAACGTTAAAAGTATCAGACAGTTCGCGCAATAACAACGTGAATGAAAGACTGCTTACAAATCTCTTAAACTCATTCAAACCAAGGTCACAGACACCGGCAGGAAAGTGGTTCCAAATATGGCTAGCAGTAGGGAAAAAGGTAGAGGCGGTGGTAACCGTTCTGCAACCAGTCATACCGACCGCCCTACCGTGACTGAGTCTAATACTGCGCCTACCAACCACAGGCTGAATCTCGCCGTCAACACAGAACCGAGCACGGTAGTAATAACTGTAGAACAGCTGCATACGTACATCGTTGCACAGATAGCCGCCAGATCGGCACAATTTGTGTCGATGCAGAACTGTTATAATCATTCAATAGCTGAGAGTATGAGCGAACAAAGTTGTTCTGATGCCATTTGAGGAAAAAGTATTGCACGTTTTCCAACTTCGTTCGCCACTTACAAGAGGCCGGAAACCATAATTCGATAGCATAGAGTATCTGAGGGAGAATCACACCAGAATACACACGCTCAAAGACATAGAGCGGAGAGGCACCCTGGAAAAGTCTGAACAGAGCACCTAAAGCCTGTTTGGCCTGGACACAGACTTTCTCAGTTTGCTCCACGAACGACAGTCGTCGATCCACTAACACACCCAGATACTTGCACACTTCAACTTGCTCGATGTCAGACCCCTCCAAAGTAAGTGTTTTAGAAAGTTTTGGGAGATGGGGATGGAGACCAAATACCAAGTATTTGGTTTTGGTAGTAGAAAGAGTGAGTTTAAGGGAGTTTATTGTTTTGGAAAATAGATCAACGTCACCTTGGAGAGCTCTTTCAATCAATGTTTATGCCGTCTGCTCTACACCAGTAAAACCGGTAAACGAGCGGCAAAGACAAAAAACATACAGTATGTACAAATTAAAACTCGTAACACGCAGACGGACAACAAAATTTACAGTTGTGGACATAAGTTTCATCGTTCACAGACCCAACTGCTCGAACTAAACACGAATCATCGGCATAGAGATATAGAGCAGTGCCATTACTGTACCTTTGCTTGGACAACACATCAATGTATGCCAGAAACAGGTCAGGCCCGAGGCAGCTCCCCTGCGGCACCCCGCTAAGCACCGAACGCTCACTGGACAGACACTCCTCGACTCGCACTTGATACCTCCGGTCCGAGAGGTAGGAGGCAAGCCATTGTAACAGCCAGTCCGGAACAGAGTAATGCTCTTGTAGGGAGAGCAGCAAATCAGCATGCGGCACCTGATGATTCTCAGGATTGGGTAGGTCAAGCCTTGTGCACCAAATTTCAGCACATAAAATCTCCCCTATTTTGGCAGCTGTGTTCCAAATGTCAACCAATCTAGCCAAGGTTTGCGGAAATGACAGCAAACAGTACGTTATATGTTTCCAATTTTCGAGACACGGTACTACTAGACTAGTACAGAAAAGGTAAAAGCAGTCTTGAATTGCCTAGTTCATAAGTTTTCCTTTTCCCATTTCTCCAACCACATACGTACATACCGTATATGCTGCCTGATATTTAATTAAGCGTTGCGGGCGGGTAACTTTTACGACCGGTGCGTCGCCAGTGTTTTCAACTCAATTGATTGAGAAACTCAGCGGTGCTTCAATTTTTTAGTTAGTCGAAAAATGAACCTCAAATGTCATGTCAAGCAGGAAAATGCTGTTGTGTTGTGTACGTGCATTGTACTGAATTGGAGAGTGTTGCTGCAGTCTATTCATTACGCCGGCTATCTAGAGTGCGTCTGAGAGATCACCCCAAAATTATTATCACATAATTACACAGCATACAGCGAGTGCGCAGTCAAGTAAATTTCATTCAGAAGCCAGATTTAGAGAAGAGGACAGTCTACACAGTGCAGTCCGGGCTGCGAGGGTCTATACAAAGCCGTACACACAGTGAAACGGGGGCAAGCAGTAGGGGTCAGCAACAATCATTAGCGCACCTTTGAGCACATAATGAGCCTGCACATGGTTTCAGTCCCCTAAAACGGCGGCGCCGAAGCCAAAATCAATTCAATTTTCCGCTCAGAATTGCCTGCGCAGACGCAAGCCACTGATGACAATAGTTGACACCATAATTAGCTACACTACTACAGTGTACCTACTGACTGACACGTATTTACAGAACCCAAAGCACACACTCAGCGCAGCGTCAAGCACAGGTAGTACCCGAAGCAAGACGACGCCGATGGGGCGCCGTCGAACGTCACACAACCTACACACACACCGACCAGAGGCCGCCTATCTACCACTCACTGGATTGGGAAATTAGAGAGGAACAGAAGAGAGAAAAGCAGACAGACAGACAGACAGTCTAGGCAGTGTCTGGGGGCAGTCTGCCGACTACTCACAAGTTGCCTTTGTGAGTGAGGAACTCGAGCAACGACTCTATTTCTACATTGATGTTGGCGGTGGCTCGGCGAATTCTCTGCGCAATCTCGTTGGTCTCGCCGTCGTCGAAGCTGCGGCCGCAGAACGACGCCACCATCGCTTGCGTCTGCACGTCCTCGCTGGCCACAGAGGCACTGCTGCCGTTCTTGTTCTTGTGCTCGCGGAAGTGCAGTTTGTCGCGCAACTCCAGCATGTCGATGAAGGAGCGGCGCTTGCTGGGAGTGCTCCTGATCTTGTGCGGAGTGGCAGTCAAGTCGAGTTGCTTCAGCGCGTCGTTCAGTTCACCCAACTTTACGCGTATGTCCGAGTAGTGCAGAATGGTGTTCTTGACGATCTCGTGTATCTCGGCCACCCAGAACTTCATCGACAGTCCGAGCGCTCGTCGGCACTCGTTGATGAACGACTGCGACTGGGCGACCGCCTTGTCGAGGTGGTGGTTGTTCCAGAGCTGCAGGTACTCCCCCTTGTGCTCTACGTGCGGGGACCAGTCCATCACTGCCGACCAATCCTTCATCAATAGCGGCTCTACCTGAAAAGCGCGTTCTGACTGCCAAGAATTGATTCTAAGCAATGGGCACAGATCTGCTAAATTAACCTATCTCTCGTTGCGTGCCAAATGGTCCCTGACGCTGGGAGCCTCCGAGAATACGTCTCAAGATAAATCTGCCGGATATTCATGTTCTGTCAGGGCCGATTGAAAGGAAAATTAGGAGCAGAAATCGATTAACGCCTCCAACAAGCCCTAATTTCGGAGAGTTGGAACGGCCGCTCACCCACCTTAATGCCGCTCTGCAACATGCACAGAATTCCCTGCTTTGTGTAGAGGTCGCCGCGGTGCAAGTGGGGGTAGAGAAACTTGACCGTCATCTTCACGTCCACTTTGGCCAGTTCCTTGCGCACCTTGCTCAGCAAGAGACCGAGCAGTTTGGCACAGGCCTTGTTAGACCGACACTCGTCCACCACCTCGCACTTGGGGTCGCAGTCCTGATGGAAGCAGGGACTTTTAGAGACGTAAATTAACATCTCGTAAATGTCAACCTGAAAACTAATACGTGCTTGGTTCTTTGACCATTAGTATGGTAACGAGACAGCTGCTGCTCTAATGGCTTATTGTTGACATTATGCAAATTGGCAAAAATTGCGCCGTCGACCGGTCTGACCTCGCTCCCGAGTGGGCCCTGAATATTTGCAATTCAAAATCGATAGCCGTCTCGCTGGGGACGGCTGATTTGACCATAAATCAAGACGGCGCCATGGTTTTTGCACTTTTTTGATCCGATCGCTCGCCGCTCAACCAATCACAACCATAATGTCTTTGATGCGTCGCTGCTAACCGCAAAAATTGTCGCCGCGGAAAGGACGCAGCTGACTGACGCAACTAGACCGAGCCACCCACCTTGTATTTAGAGATGAGATCATAGATTGCCGCCACCAACTGCTCCTCTACGTGGGGCTCGTTCTTTGACTCGTGGTAAAAGTCCACTCTGTAGATGTAGTCGTCGCCTATCAGCGTTAGTATCAAGCCAGAGCTTTCGTTCTTGTGCTCCAGAAAACAGTTTTGCACGTGTTTAGGAATAGAAAATTTCGATGGTCCATTGGTGCAGTCGCCGGTGCACTTACAAGCCGACGAACAGAACTCGTAGAGTGTTCTGCACGGACATTCTTTCTTCAAACACTGCTTCTTGCTCTTGCTGCAGGTGCAGCCTTGCGACGGCTTGGCCACTCGGTTCTGGCGTTTCTGCGGCTCCTTGTTCTTGCAGTTCTGCTTGCAGGAGCAGAGCTTCGAGCAGGCCTCCTTGATGCGCAGACAGTCACAGCGCTCGGCCTTGGCGCAGGCACTTTTAGCCGCCTTCGAATTTCCCTCCTCCACCTCGCAACTGCACTTGCAGATGGCCTGGTTGAGACAGTCGCCGCGGTACCGCGCACTCTCGCAGTGCTCGTCGCATATTTTGCGCGCCGCCAGACAGGGACAAGTATCTCCTGAGCAACGGTTCTGAGTGGGAATACAGTCGCAGCAGGCCTGCGGCCGCTCTACAGGCTTGGCAGTACTCATGGCAGAAGGACACAGGTGCGGTGCAAGCAGTGGAGGCAGCAGCCACACCAGCAGAGTCAGTAGCTATAAGCCCAGTGTCCTAGCCGCCGTCGAGAACTCAGCCGAGCGCGTATCGATCGAACGCCTTAATTGGACGGCCGGGCTTCATACAATTACAAAAGTGTTTAGGGAATTGGTGGCCAGCTCGAATTTGACCAGCGCCCAAAACGGCCGAAATCGTTCATTAGGCACCCTGCACAATGGCACCCGATCAATGCTCCACCACCAGCTCCTGCTGCCTCACAAGCACATTTTGTTTTTGCCGCCGACTAAGCCGCTTAGCGGCCACACAACTGATATCAATTGACCGGGCGCGTGTCTGATTTATTCGGCCTAAGCTCATCTGCTGCTGTGTTAAATGATTGAAAGCTCTTTAAGCAGTGCCCACACTACACACCCAGAAAAGAAAAACCAATCATCACACTGTCTCCTCCGTTCCGCTACATGCACGCTCACTGGTCGCTTGAGACTTTGTCCTGAAACCGAGCCAAATTAGTCTTTGAAATGCTACGCATCTCTGATGTCCCTAAAAACTTTATCAAAATTCTACTCACAGTATGAAAGAACGGCCAGTAATCTGGTATTCTTCTGGGCACTAAACAGCACGCCCTCATCAAATCAATGCTTTGGTCGCACTCCTGTTTTGTCATGTTGTACTGCTTGCACACTTGGACGTTACCGTTAATACAACAAGCACAACAGCTTCCAGCAAAACTCATTGTTTCCTTTATGCTCGCTGGCTTAGCATTTGCTGCAAAACACAAGTGCACACAGGATTTGCTTGAATTCGTGTGTTTAAAATTGGGCTAGTAGTGGAATGGTCCATCGCATTACATTTAAAAAGTTAGAGCGTTATAGACAACGTACATATACCAAGCAGGTTCTGATCCGGATCATGTTGAAAATTTTGATCCGGTCGGGACCTACCGGCAGGTCAACGTTTCACGCACCGATACTCCAAAAATAATAAGATTGCTTGTCAGTTATAAAAAATATCCGAGCCATTTTTTGAGTTTTTGGTCTCAACTCAAGCCGTATGACAGAATTAAAAAAATGACTGTCATTCATAATTTACCCAAATGATAAACTTCTGTTGTGACTACGAAACAAAATTTATTGCTAATATCGTTCCAATTCAGAGTATGCTAGTGACTTCAAGGTTTGCACAAAGCACCTACAAGCAGAGACAACAGTTCGTCTTCACGATTTCGAAATTCCTGGTTGCGAAACCGTTTGCATTGAAAACCCAACGGCTAATCGGCGTGCTATTTCAGTGATTTTACAGCAATGCATGATACGTAGTTAGGAGATGGTAGCCATGGATGGCAAAATAGGCGAATTCGGTGAATAAAATAAACCGATCGCCAATGCCATTTTTGACTAATTGGCGTCTCTATGTAATCAAAACGAATGCCATACCTGAATTGAGAGAGAAATAACTAATCAGTAATGCAAGAACAATCGTCGTTAACATATCGCTAGAGTTTAATAGAACTTCAAAATGCAGGAGCTACGTACGTACGTAGTGTGTTGCGGAACATTCATTCCTGATAAGCTAAAACTGCTGTACTATATCCCAGTATTGTTCTATCAGCAGCTGGCCATTAAAACATCTGTTGTTTCTTTCTCTTATCTCTCTTTTACGTTGAGGGAGGATTCCCACTTATTCTTCGTTTGATTTCATGTCAATACTGTAAAAAAACCACGTAGGTATCTAATGATTAATTTGGAGTTTGTCACAGAAAGATATTTAAGACAGACGCATTACCTTTCAACAAAAACGTTTTGAAGTTACTACTACAGACCCACAGGGCCATTTTATTGGTATTTCTGCCAAAAATACTAACTTTCCAGAAAGCAACGACTAGGAAAAGGCGGCCTACAATCAGTTTCACATAGTTTCCTTGGGGACACTGTTCTGTTTCGCTCCTTGCAAGCCTCTATCCGGCAGTCCTCACAACAATGCATGCATGGATCGGTAACAGAGAGACGTTTCAGAGGAATAGGCACAGTTGAAATATTCAAGTCCAACGAGCGTTGTTCTGCTAAAACCTACCATGTATGCTGTACATAAAACTCACACAGGGTGCAATACGGAGGAAAGGGGAGGGATGGGTTATAGCTCACCCAGGCCCCTGACCGATGCGTGTTCATGATGATTCAGTTGGAGGAAGAAAAACCAATAAACTGTTGGCTGCCTTTCAAATGTCTTTTAAAGGCTACAACATGCTAGACTTTCCAAACCGATGGATACATGCATACAGTACGTTTGAAAGCCTTGTGGAGGGGACATAGGAGTACATGGGACAGAAAAATGAGTTCGGGTAGTTTTTATAGCTTTGATAGGTAGTAAATTTGGGGGTGGACGTACCGGTTTGGGGGTCGCGGCCAGTGTTGTGCCGATCGTATTTAGTTATTTATTTTTACTAAGTCAAAATATTAGTTGGTTTGTTAGTTACTAACTTTTACTAACTAAACTCAGATTTAGCTCATCACTCAACTCAAACTAATTAAACTCATTTCAGGAAATTACTAAGTAAAAAATCGGGTTACATACTTTTTAGTTATGAGTTCTTGCTCCGAGTTATGACTCCGGTGCTTTTGCCAAAAACAGAAGACTGCTTGGCATTCGCAGGGGTTGTACATACCGTACGCATACGACCCGCCGAAGGCAGTTGTTGGGTTTGAGGTCTGCAAGCTACAGCAAATCGGTTATATGCATTATCCGGTTTCAAATGTTCATTTTATCTAAACTCATAACTGATGAAAGATTTATACTCTGTTCTGTGTTCTAACCGGTGTTGCATATTTGTTTCCTAGTAAACATTTGCTGTTTGATTCATTTGACTCCCGAGACGCTTGTTTTGTTGTGTTGTGTCACTATGCCGAAGCACAAGCCAGTTCAACTCACTCCGTCCTCTACCTGTTCTACTCGTCGCAAGGCCACGCCCGCCCAAGTCTCCTACTTCTTCTCGTTCGTCTTCCACATCTTCTGCTCATACTCCTGTTGACGAACCCCAGGCAAGCACCTCTGCTCCTTCCAATATTCACCCAACCCTCCAGTTGTTGCCTCCTCGGTTCCACCAATCACTACTCCTTTCTCATCTCACACAACAGCCGATCTTCTACAGCTTTTTCGCGAGCAACAAGAGCGTTACGACGAACAGCAACAACGACGATAGATAGCAGAACACCAACGGCGTGAAGAAAAACTGCATCATCTATTGCAAGAATTGAATTTTTCTGCCCCATAAAGTGGACCTTGTTCATTGGGGCTTAACAAGCCTCTGGAGCTTTCTAATAAATAAATAAATAAGTAAAGAACAGGCTGATCGTTACGAACGCCTTTTCGCCACTTTTCAAGATCGTCCTCCTCCTGCTCAACCCCGTCTCGCCGTCACTCTTCCACGTCCTACTGTCTACCGTTTCAATCAATCCGCTAACGACAGCACCTTTGCTCACTGGTCCACCGACGTCACCGCATAAGTACAGGGTGGGGCACGGTAAGTGTTCCACGTTTGATTTATTGTAGCTCGCCGCTGCATCAATCAATTTCAATAAAACTTTGCACTAATATGGTGCCATGTCTAACTTAGATGTGTGAAAAGTTTGAGGAAGATCCAAAAAAAAATTTTTTTATTCAACAAAACATTACATCATTGGTTTTCAAAGAGGTCGACTTTTTTGGCGATTGCGCTATCGCGTGCAAAACTCGTTCCTCCGTCGATCCCGCTCAGACTGGCTTCGGCATTTCCCTCTTCCTCTCTCCCACCGAGCCAGTCTCCTTAAAACGTTCCACAGTTCTCAAAACGGTCATGTGGTTGCACGCCGCCCATTCGGGGAAAAGCAGCTTCAGTCGCCTCACAGTTTCACGGGCATTTTTGATTTCGTAGTAAATTTTTACTGCTTGAATACGCTTTTCCAAGCCCAAACGCTGACTTTCAGCCATTTTCTCGATATCAGGTCATCAATTATTTTGAACTCTGTAGCGATTTGAGTCGAGTTTAGATAAGTAACTTCCTTGATTGTCAGGGAAATCAATGTGAAAGCCTTTGCCCTTGTAAAATTAGCATGCAGCAAGGCACACCATTGAAAGTTGGCACACATCTAAGTTAGACATGGGACCATATTAGTGCAAAGTTTTATTGAAAGATTGGTAAGGTATAACTCGATAATTTTTACTAACTTACTAAACTCAGAGAGCGAATTTAGTTACTAACTTTTACTTACTAAACTCAAATTTGAAAAGTTTAAACTAACTTTTACAAACTACAATGTAAATTCAGAAAATTTTCGTTCAGCACAACAGTGGTCGCGCGATTTTGGTGGATGGGTCTAGGCACAAAAGTCTGCTTTAGGTGGGTGAGTGCGGTTCCGGGGCGAGCCCAAGTTGGGGGTGGGCAACGCCCCCGGGACCCCTCCGCGGCCCATGTATCCCTGGGGAATCCTTACTGTGTATCAGGTATACCTGTACATACATTCTTGCCTGTACCTGATTATCAGATAGATTTGCACTACCCATCTGATACCTACTGTACCTGATCGGGTATTTTTCAACTGTACCTACCTGATTTTCTGTATTTTTGGCCTGAAACAGGTATTTTAAGGTGGTTTTTAGTTCTAAATAATGGCACCAAAAGACCAATTTGTTAATAAAAAGAGTTGTGAATGGTTAATTTTCAAATCTTTTTCGCCTTCATTGTGCAGTAGTCCACTAGGCCTCTTCTGTCTCTCCCAGAAACTGTTAAGTCCTCTTAAATTCGTACTCTGAATGCTTGGAAAACCGTTTTTTTTTTCAGCCTAATTTTTCAAAATTTTCTCGCCCAACTATGAATCCTCAAAAGTTCTAGGTAAGCCACTGAGTGGAGGCGAAAGCACAAATTTATAAGAAACTTTACCACGGCTAAAACCGACACCAGCGAAAATCGAAAAGAGTGAAGTGATTCTGAATACTTGAGATAATTTTGAGAACAACTTTATGGCGTTTTGTGCAATTTTATAGTGAAAAATTACTAAAATGGCTGAAATTAAACTACGTACTTTCCAGCTGCTTTTCGAGCCGAAGTTAGCTTTTTGAGCGATCTTTCGGCTAAAATCCAGATTTTAACTTTTTCCGACAAAATACCTAATACCTGATACCTGTATTTTTGGGAATACCTACCTAGCATACCTAATACCTGATTAGGTATTTTTGAAATACCTGTAGCTGATACCATTAGGTACTTTCTCAATACTGGCCCACAGTAGGAATCCTCTGTCTACAAACTGTAGGTTTCAGCATAAGTCAAATAAGCTTTTTCAGAGCAAGATATATTTGTGGTATGGTAGGAGCTATTTTACAATGTTAAATTCAAATCTTTAATACAATAGGTAGTAGCAGTATCAGCGATATTAGGCTCTAAAAGGATAGGAGTTTCACTTTTAACTCTACGTATGTTATCGAAAGCACTTACCGATACAGATAAAAGAGAAAACCAGCATCGCACACGTAACAAGTCTCATTGTGACGCAAACCTTCAGAAAAGGCTTTTTATTCGTTACATGAGCGGGCCACACTTAAATAGGACAGAAAGAACGCGCATAGGAACGTGTTCTTTGACGTAAATAAAGAACAAAACTATGAGTAACGAAATATCAGACTGATAAACAACCGATCTCAAAATTCCTTCCTTTCAAGTTTTGCATACTTTCGCCAGCTGCGCAGATGCAATAGCCCATGATCTGCCCATGTCTGTCTGTATGTCTGTTCGGTTTGCAATGCAAAAACACGTTCCATTATGTGCCGCAAAACTTGAAAGTAATTGCTTGCTCAAAAAACTTTGCACAATACGATGACACATAGTTGCAGACTGGTTTCGTTCGGACAAATCGATTTATTGCCGTTTGTAAACACCCCAATGAACGGCCGGTTTAAACTAAGCGCCGTTACGACAGGGCGACTGAGCGCAAAGCCAAATGGTTTGCGTTCAGCTACAGTAACCTGAAGCATAACCGACTGACTACCAAAAAACTTTTTCTTTCAGCTAATTCTTTAAAAAGCATATAGTGCCTAGGTCTGGGACGAACAGGCAATCGGTGTTATTTCAGTAGTATATAATTACTCTTCTGTATATAGAGGGCAGCGCACTGAAACGGGTAGTAGGTATTTATTTTCATTTTCTCCCAAACATAACAAACAAGAAGATAAAAATAAAATGGCGTCCGATTGTGACGGTCCGAGCAACGAAACTCTGCGCCAAGCAATCACAGGTGATTTTTGACCACGACTTTTAGCGGTTAGGCAGGTAGTTTGTTGCAGACATTCTGGCCACTGAGGATCTGGCCTCCCTCTCCTCCAAAAAAGTACGACTGGCCTTGCAAGACAGATTCAAGCAGGACATGTCAGCGCGGTAAATAAAATAGAAGGTGATGCAGCGATAGTTTAGAGAGAGAAAGTGAGCTTTAGCAAACAGCTAATCGACGACATATTGATGAAGCTGATAAACGAGTACCAGCCGTCGACTGCGCACAGCAAGGACAAGGAGTCCGACAGCGACGCAGAAGTGAGCAGCGACTCCGACTCCGACGTGGACGAAGCGGACAGAACTGCCGACGTCAGTCAGACATCAAACGGTTATCAGGTCAAGGTCTCCAATTCGGACGATGTAAATTAGTGACAGATCTTACTTGCATCGCTACGCAGCAGTTTGTTAGGAGCCGGTGGAGAAGAAGCCTCGTTTGTCTGCCTCTAAGCCTTCCACCTCGAAAGCTCGCAGCTCGGCCAGAGTTGAGAACGACAGCGACAGCTCGGATGGAGAGGTTAATTGAGCTTCGCTCGCTCACAGTGGCACCGACAGAACACAGAACTGCCTCTTTTCAGATCGACGACGCAGCCGTGGCGAGAAAGCTGCAGGCCCAGGAGTTAGGAATGAGACCGCGTGCTCGAAAAGCCGCCGTGAGTACTGGGCACTTAATAGAGCACTGACGTGTGGTTTGCAGAGTTCATCGGAGAAGAAAACGAAGGAGCCAGGCAAACGACGTGCCGGCACCAGCACTTACTCAAAAGAATGCGTTCTGTCCGAGGAGTTGGCAGCTCTGATGGGCACCGACAAAGTATGCTTAAACACTAGGCTTTGTTTGGCGTCCGTAGATCAGATGCTAGTTGCATACATAAGCCGCTTATTCTGCAACGCTGCCAAGGCGCAAGGGAGATTTCCCACAAAAATTGCAAAAGTGGACTGTAGATTCACCTTTTTGTAGGAACGTGAACCCATACATGTACTAGGGGGGTTTGGGGGGTTACTCCCCCCAGCTGGAAAGGCCAAACCCCCCCCTCACCCCCCCCACCCCCGAGACAGGTTAAGGGACCCCCCCCCCGACCAAAAAATACAAGTACTAGTGGTGGCTCCAGTATTAACAAACTGGGTCAGAAATCACTAATTTTTAGCCTAAAATTCACTTGAAAAGCCTTTGGAAACCGAATTTGGCGCTTCCACTGCTGATATTTAAGAGAAATCGGTGTTTTTGGAAGCCCTTTTTGTCATTTTTTGCTTGTTTTTAGCTCTAAAAAGCTATTTGGCAGCTTAAAATTGCGATTTTTAGCATCCTTACTGAAAAAAACGTGCTAAAAACGCATTTCCAGGCGTTCTGGAGCTTTTTAAAATTTTGGATCCCACCTCTGGACGAAACCCCCCCCTCGACCCCCATCTGAGGAAAAACCCCCCCTACCCCCCTCCCCCCAGGTCGGCCCGGAGCTGTTACATGTATGCGTGAACCCAAAAGGACAGTTTGAGCGTAATTTACTCTAGCGTCCGACTAGCAAGTCCAGTCAGGTCCGGGGTCAGTTAAAAAATTTCCGTGAAATCGGAGAATCCGTCCAGAGAATTCTTCTGAGTGCACCGTTTGAGACGGCGTGTTTCGGTTTCCTCCTTTTAAAGTTTTAGCACAATTTGGTCAGTTTTCATCGATGGTATTGCAAAAGGCAAGCTTAGCATAATTTTAGACTTATTTTTGGGCAGTACACATATTTTATTACATATTTTTCAATACGTTCATAAAGTGCAAGGTACATTAGTACAGTCAGGCACTTAGCACCGTTTATGGTACCGGAACCACCATCACAGTCCCTGAACGTGGGGGTACCATGGTGCCGGTACCATATGATGCCACTAGCCTAGGTGCCAATACCATATATGGTGAAAAATCCGGAGGGGGGTAGGGGGGTTGAGACCTCGGGGGGGGGGTCCCCCCAAAAAAAACGCCAATTATGCCTAAAATAAGCGAAATTTTCCTCCGGGGGGGGGGGGGGGGCCTAGGTGGGGGGCCCATACCCCCGCCATATATGGTGCCAGTACCTTAAATGGCGTTAAGTGCCTTACTGTATGGAATTTGATTGCCATCAGATTCGGATGGGATGCGATCGATCTAAAGCTGGTCGACTGCTCGTAGTAGTGATAGCAGTGCAAGGGCGCTAGATCAGCCATGACCTGGTTCGAATGTTTAATTTTCATTTCCGACATTTTGTTTTGAAGCTTGCTTGCTGCAATAACATCGATTACAGCTCACCAAATTATGCTAAAATTTTAAAAGGGAGGAAACCGGAATATATTATGAGGAAGACACCGGAAAGGAGGAAAACGGAAAAGAGGAAACCGGAACAAAGCTTTGGGACGCCCCAATTGCTGTATACGTACTAAACTGCTTACGTTCAGATGGCTCGAAAAGACGTTGTAAGTAGGATGTGGAAGATTTTCAAGGAGCGGGATTTGATGGACAAGAAGAACAAACAGTATGTGATATGCGACGAACAGCTGGAGAAAGTGTTCAGTGAGTTGTGGCTGTCTCGGTGGGCAGGGGTGTAGGCGTCGGTGGTTTCAGAGACGAAAAGATTCAAAGCATTCGGCATGATGAAGATTCTCAAGAACCACATCAAGGACCCGCGTCTGATTTCGACATAGTGAAAGCGAAAGGGAACGCAACAAGTCTGTGATGCCCCTGTCTTTGCCTTTGCTCACAAAGGTTAGTTATGGCTCGTTGTTGTTAGGACCTGTACATAGTACACAAACGCAAAGTATATTTTCCTTGCTATTACTATTATTATTCTTGTTGCCAGTTTGGTTACGGATTTGCTGTTCAGTCTGCTTGACAGACTAACGTTGGCGAAAATCTGTCGCTGACACGATTTTCTCGGGTTTGCAGCAGTTTGTTGTAGTAGTGCGAAGAGTGATGCCAAAAATGTAAGTATAAGCTGCGCTTGCGTCTTGCTGGGGTTCTTCAGTTTGCGCTGGGCCGGCCGAAAAGCGTGTCGTGTACTGTAACTTGCAATATTTTAAGTTTCTGTGCCAGTGTTTCGACGGTTTTGTTGGGGCGCATAAATTCCGTGACTACCACGAAAAGCCAAGCCTATCATAATCGTGTACATAGTAGAGTAGATTGTACTGTAGAAGCCAGTTGTCTGTCCAACATGTTCTGCTGTATTTTTTGATTTGATGCTAAGCTACCTGTGTACAACCTATACAGTGTTGTTGTTGATGTGTGAAAAATACGGGCTCACTACGGAGTCAACCGAATCAGCTGCTGATAATATAGGCCAGGGTCCAAGGCGTCTTTTGTTCTTATGTGAAAGTGAATCGTATATGACGGTGAGACTGAAGGAGTAAAATTGTAAGAACCTTTTATCCTACCGTTACCGATTGTAGATGGACAGTACTATGGCCTAGCGTCAATGGCCGTAAATCCCTACTACATCTGGAACGATTAGGGTTCGTTCATAAATTACGACGTTCATATAGGGGCTGATTGGTTGGTTAAACGTCGGAAAACGTCGCAGGGGGTTGGTGTCGAGAGGTCGACGCTTCTAGGTGCTTGGAAGCGTTTGTCCGCAACTGTACTACAAGGAAAACTCAACTCAGTTCATGTTTCCAACCGCCATCATGGTGGTTCACTGTCAAAAACTTTCTTTTTCTCAGCTTCTCCAGTGTCGTATCGATTTTGTTGAAGATTTTCTATGTAAGGACACATTACCAAGTTTAGTCGGGGGAGGGGTGTCAGCCAAAAACGGAGTTTTTAGAGAGGTTCTGCTGAAAACGTCCGCAGGGGGTGGGGGTCCAAAATTTTGAATTTTTGAACGTTTTAGTTCATCGACGGCCCGTCAGGTTTTTGTTTAAATCGGTCCGGAATGGAGCACTACCTTTTTGTGTGTTTTTCAGCTAACTTTTTACATTGCATTAGCAATTGAGGAAAAGTTGGCAGTACGTATTAGCCGAGTTCTTTTGCCCACTTCGGTTCCGTTCGGCATCACCAGACCGAAGTATATGTGGGCCGCGAAAATCCGGATCGAGATGAGTGGGGCATGGAGATTTCCCAAAAAATGGCCAAACATTGCCTACTTTCCACAAAAAGTCGCCAAAATCTCGGTCCAGGGGAAGGGGTAAGCCCCCCTCGGCCCTCTGCGGACCATGTATGGACCGAACATTATGACTCTTGTACGTATTTCATAAATAAAGCCCCTACTAGGTAAACATACATCTTCTGAAACGTATCTTTTAAACCAATACATTTAACATAACACACAGGCTTTCTTACGATATCTTACATATTCTTACAGTATCATTGCACACTGTACATTATTACAGTCAGGCACTTAACGCCGTTTATGGTACTGGCACCATATGGTATATAAACAGACCACCTTATGGTATACCATATGGTGCCACTACCCTAAGTACCGGTACCATAAACGGCGTTAAGTGTCTGACTGTGTTATGATGCTTGAAACAGCATCAGCGGCTTTGTGAGCACCGTTTAGCCAGAGATTCGACATTGGCAGCAGTGGTTACATGTACGCATGCAGAACGTACATGGAAACTGTACAAACATATAGTAGCGATAAACTGCTGTAGAATAATGCTGTAATGATCTTAGTTGATGCACAACAACCGCTAAAGTGAGACCGCTTTTGGTTTAGGTGAAGCCGAAAAGAAATCAAGTAGCAGTTACAGGTTACTACTGCTGTACGTAGGTTACATAAAAACGACGCATTCAATCCAACACAATCTCGTCCGGTTCCGCTGGTTCACCAGTAACCACCGTTGATCCGTTTTCGCTAGGCGCCTCTGAAAAGCCAACCAGAAAATAGTTTAAGAGTCAGTCTCTGACTCGATCGAACCTGGACATTCAGAGTTTAAAATTTTGATTTTCACCGATCTGGTCCAAACTTGGTGTGCAGGTAGTAGTACAGGTGGCCCACTTATTAATCCGGGGTTTCGTTCCGAAAATTGACGCTCCTCAACTATGGGACCAAAACTTAAACATCGATTTTCTTGCGAACAATTCGGGTTTCTAAGCTCATATTTGGCTTTTTTGTACATTTTCGATTATTTTTAAGAAAAATGTAGTCAAAATCCGAAAAAACCGGACAAAAATTTTTTCGACCTCCTTTGACTCCCAAAACTCTCCCGTCCAGGATATTTTTATGGCAGAAAATTGTACCACTATCAATTCTGCATACGACCATATGAAGATATCTGGAATTAATCAACGCGCACAGGGTAATTTTTTCAGTTCTAAAAAAATTTTCGACCATCTGAACACACCTCCAGGGTGGGTTTTGCTGTAACTCTGGTTTCAGCTCGCCTAGCAGCTTGAAATTTGGCATACAGACAGTCAGTCTTGTAAATGTGCATGTAATTGTATATCTGTGTGCATGTCATTCATGTGCTGGGTTGGGCACGGGCGCCTATCCCTTACAATCTGCCTAAGGCCGAAAATTTCATTTTTTGGAGAAACTGGCCTACCCAATTGGAAAGTAATGAATCTTGGGTATCAAATGGTGCAACATCCCAGATGTGAGTTTGGAGGTTAAAGGAGGTCGAAAACATTTTTGTCCGATTTTTCGGATTTTGACTGCATTTTCTTAAAACTAATCGAAAACGTTCAAAAAACCCAAATATGAGTTTAGAAACCATTGTTCGCGAGAAAATCGATGTTAAAGTTTTTGTCCAATAGTTAAGTAGCGCCCATTTTCGGAGCGTATAACTCCCTACTGGAGCGTCGAATCGATTTATAGTATGCAGGTCTAGTATAACTGTTGTAGTAATAATACCACACAATGTTTGGACCGGATAGGTGAAAGCCAAAATTTCAACTCTCAATAGGGGCTGCAATGTAGGTTCGATCGAGCCAGAACTGACTCTTAACACGTTTACAAAGGGCTTGAGCGGTTTGGGCTTAGCCCCGCTGCCGAAAGTCACACACCCAACCCAAATCACCCGAGTCAATTTTCCTACCGCTTCCAATTTTTGTGAAGCAATTTTCATGAAACCTGTGTCCGGAAATACTTACTTAACTGCATACAAGTAACTGGTCATTCGCAAGAGGGCAGGGTGGCGGTTAAGTACAAAAAAACCGCTCAGAAACACAAATTTCGGCTCAAAATACAGTTGAAAACCGCTGTTTCACAGGCTGTTTTTGCTTGAAATTGTGAAAGCTGCTGTTGGCCTAGAAACTGGTTTCTAAAAAAATCGGAGTGGGGCATACATGTAACAGGGGGGTCTGGGGGGGTCTGCCCCCCCACCCGACTTAGGCCAGAGCCCCCCAGATCGGGCCCCCCCCCGACCCCGAGACGATTTCGCCGACCCCCCCTCCGATTTTTCTGGCAAGTAAATTTTTGAGCAAATTTTTGCAATTTTTTATAATTTCTGACAAAATTGCCAAAATCGCCTGCAAAACAGCACTTTTTAGCTGTATTTCAGTCTAAATTAGCGATTTTTGGCGATTTTTAGCCCAAAAATTGCGATTTTTTCGATTTTTGAGCGTTTCTTAGTGCCCTACCCCCTCCCAAAATTTTGGCTCAGACCCCCCCGGCCGGCGCCAGACCCCCCAACCCCCCTCCCCCATCGGTGGATGACCTGTTACATGTATGGAGTGGGGGAATTTGTCTCGGTGAAGGGAGCACGAGATCCCGAAGAAGGCAGCAAACCCCAGTTACAGGTGCAAATTAAGGATAGTTAAGAAGTGACAGGGAGTACTGTACCTTGCAAGCGTTCATCGGGATCCAGATTTTCCTCGCTGGAGTCGTCCGAGAGGAAGTAGTGCTCAAGCAATTGCACGTCATCATCAGAACCGCCATCTTCATCCTCATCGGATAACTCGATGAGGTGCTGACCCTCTGTCACAGACATTTATTTATAATTAACCGATGGTAGCCACTATCCACGTACCTTGCAGAGAACTGGTGGCGTCATCATCGCTCTCTGATTCGTCTCCGTCTCCACTCTCCACTTCCTTCATCTCGTACAGAGCTTCTTCTTCCTCGTTCAGCGCCTCCTCCGTTCCTTCATCGCTAGCGCTGTCCTGCGCCATCTCTTTCAACTGAAACTGGTAAGTCAGAAGCAGAAAAGTAAAATAGTTTAAACAGTCTCCATAGAAAGAGCAGCGACCAAAACAAAAAATCTATGCACCAATTAGTAGTATTGAGCGTGAGAGTTGGAGAAGTGAGAGGGGGAGATGTAAAAAATTTTATAGTACCAACCGTCTTCTCCATCTCTTCCAGTTTCTGTTTTCCTTGAATGCCCTGTTCATCAAGCTTCCTTTGTAATTCCTCGTCTTTATCTGCTGGGTCCTCCACAGTACCTGGAAAAGGAAACTTTATCTATACTGAAAGATATTTATACTAATCCCTTTGCATTCCTTGGTCATTGTTTGTTTGGTTAATAAAGCGCTCTCCCGTCTCAATACGTATAGCAAACGCGGCTGGTTAAAAAATTTACGCTGACACTTTTTTACTGGCTCAAATGGCTCGTTCTAATGCGCTTCTGCAAAGATTTAACCCTTTCAAAATCACCTTTCTTGCGAACAGAAAAAGGGGTTTTCATTTGTGTTCGCTGTGTTTGCGAACACCCCCGAACATAATATCACAAAAACAAAAATTTTCGGGGATCACCTCCTGAACACAACATGTCTCTATCATAATTTTCTACACGAAATTCTTATTAAGATTCCTGAAGGGAATAGTCTGGTTACACGGTTGACAAGAGCTTGGGCACCTGTACAAGTTTGGTCATGCCCAAATCGCAAAAAAAAACAGAGAATTCGTTGAATTTAAAACACACTTTAGTTTGTTTGGCGTTAAAATACCGTACAGTAAAGCCGTTCTGTGATTGAAGAAGTGAAATTGCTGGAAATGAAATATCCAAGACAATTCAAACGATACGACTTTACAAGAAAATGGCAGCATTTCAAAGTTAGAGTTGCAAGTTCCATAGTTAAGAAAAGCAGAGCAGACGTTCAAACGATCGAACGATCTTTAATCGATAGACTTAATTGAAGCAGATTTGGTAAGAAAAAGTGAATAAACATGAAATTCAAACCCAGTTTCACCACCGGCACAGCGTTTTTTGCTTTCTCGAGAAATCCAATACTTTCAAAATAACCGTTTTTCAGCATTCCTATGAAAAACGATTCATACATGATTGTTTGAAGTTCTTGAGATTCCATAAAGCTCCCCACTCCCCACTCAGACTCAGCATGTTACGGCCCATTGTCAGATTAATTTTATCTGCAAATATTTGCCATAGTATTTGAATTTCGTTGGAATTTTAGTTTCTCAATCACAAAATGTTTACTCAGCACTATTTTCGTACCAAACTACGTCCTGCGGCGTGTACTGTGCCCAGTAATCCAGCGATATTTTGTGCTTGTATCACTCCTATGTTTTCTACTGTATTCGGGCTGTCGTGTGTGATCAATATCTACTGTACGTTGTGTGTTGTTTTGTACCGTTCGCCTATTTGACTACTGGCGATAAACAGTCAGGCACTTAACGCCGTTTATGGTACCGACACCATATAAGGTGCCGGTACCATATATGGTACCGGTAACATATATGGTATATGGACCGGCACCATATATGGTACCCCCACGTTCGAGGTCTGTGGTGGTACCATATATGGTACCGGCACCATATATGGTACCCCCACCTTCGCGTTTTTCCGGTACCGGTACCATATATGGTACCACTCCGTTCAGATTTCGTACCATATATGGTAGTGGTACCATATATGGTACCGGTACCATATATGGTACCGTCACCATATATGGTACCGGCACCATATATGGTACCGGCACCTTATATGGTGTCGGTACCATAAACGGCGTTAAGTGCCTGACTGATAAACTAACACTACTATCGTTTCCTTCCATAGCCACCTCATCCCTGGCAAGAACAAATAGTGCGCAGCGTGCTGTCTAGTCTGCGACTTCAGTCACACACAAAGATACATAGATTATACTGTAGTAGCCACACAATTTCTCAACAAGCCCTGAAATTGTGAGCGAAATTTATGCAGAAAAGCATAAGAACAAGCGACTTGAGTAAGCCCAAAACTATGAAACTTTTTTGGCCAATACGGCGTCGAATTTTTGAGCAAAATTGAACGGAAAAGTGTTACCAGCGTCAGATTCCGCATAGCATTCTTGCAGTCGTGACATAAAATCTTTGCGCCGGTGTTCGCCGACCGCTCGCGTCACTCGCTTCATTGCCGTCTCGGTCAAGCGTTCTGCAAATACGAACTGTAAGCAATGATCACCCAGACCACTCAACAGTCTCCAAACTCCAAACTACGTACACCGGCTGGTGCCTACAGTCGATCCAGCCAAAAGGTAGAATTTCAGCAAAAATTTTTGTATTTCTACAAAAGAAGGATTTGAAGAAAAGAATAGGATTACCAGGCTACAAATTGACACGGTGAGCCAAAACCATTACAAAAGTGATAAAGCTGAATTTATTCTGATTTAAGGGGCCTGGCTTGGCATGGACAAACGCACAAAGATTCTAGATCAAGATGGAAGTGATCACTTTCTATGGACTGACATAGAATCAGGAAGTTTAATCAACCAACGGATCCATGTAATAATTAGATTGTACATTTCATGGAGACTGCCAAAATGCAGGGCCAATTATTTTGAGCATTGAAGAAAGAATACCTGCGTCAATCGAGTTTACTGCTTCTACTTGAGAGCGAACTTCGTCCACAAGAGGAATGCGCACTCGCTCAGCTGCTATCTCAGATTTCTGGTTAACCTTCGGTAGAAGAAGCTTATCCAGCAGAGCGTTTCCAGACTTGAAAGAAACTTCACTGAAACAAAATAGAACTGCGCAAAAGACTGGCTTGCCCACTGGTTTGTATAATCACTGCTGCAAATATTTCTGAGGCTGTACATCATTTATGCTGATCAGTTATCATAAGCTTTATTTTTTTTACCATCCTTGGGCAACAGTGCTTCTGCAGTGCCACCCAGGGCAGTACTTCGGTACGAATAGGCAAACTACGCCGAAATGTGACTTTAGCATTAGATATTTGTTCATTTGAATGCTTCAATTACTGTAATCACACGCTATGACTATGTAGCAAGGATTTCTAACATTACCTTCTTTTTTCTTCAACGTAATCCAGCACATTATGCTTAATGAGCGTTTTTTGTATTTCCCTGATACGCAACTGGAAGGCGTCATGCAACTGACAGCAGCGTTCAAATGTCTTCTTGTCACTAATCGGTGTTTCCTCCAGCTTTTTTTGGATTCGATCTATCTTTCTTAGATGTTTCTGAAGAAAACCACTCGGTAAACTAAATAATAATAATAATAATAAATAAATAAAAATAATAAACAAAATGAAGACGATCGGACTTCGTTAACCAAAATCAGAACGGTCATATAAATACAAATGGACCAAGGACTCGACCAGGGAGATGTTAAAAGGGCACCCCCATGAAGCGAAGCAGTCTTTCCTCCCGGAACCATCCACCTCCGAATCGGAAGGTGACCATACAATTTCCAAACTTTTGCCTCCGTCCGGACCGTTCTTTACAGCTTTTCTTACTCGTTATGGATCTACTCTGCTCACACAGTTCACTTACGAGGTAGACGCTGACCAACTGATTCAGCTTACTGACGCGACGTTCGTCCATTCTATTCTTTTGAGACGACAGAACCACAAGACAACTGAGTAATTTAAAAACTATATAGTTGCAGCAGTACGAACAGCAAAGCTGACGCAGAGCACATACAGACTACTGATCAAACCACCGTCGCAGCTAACGAAAATTTATATTCTACAAAGTGGGTGAAATGCAGGCAACGCCACACTAAATACAAATCGGACATGAACAGTACACAGAGCACTGACTGATTATTACTTCAAGTACGGGTGAATCATCTGATCAGACTTAGCGAACTTCTTCAGCATTTCGAATACATCTGTTTTTAAATCTTCTGGAGGTGGCTTCGCTTCTATAAATCAAATAATTCTGTGCAGCGCAATACACTGCCGAAACGAGATCTATAGCACCACTTTCAGATTATTATGGGTGCGGTGTCATACAACACGTCGACAAACACCTCACTGCACTACGAACCTGTGAGCCAATAATATAGATCCCATTCGACATATCCACCATTGATAAGGTGGTCATAATCTGCCAATTGCTTCTCATTCAATCCATCGAGATTGCTCTTCGCAAAGCCACTGCAACACTAGCTTAACTAAATTGGACATTCTCAGCCAACAGAATTATTGTGAATTCAGATACACAAAGGGTAATGCGCGGAGACTTCGACCGAATACGACATCTAAAGTTCTTTCAAATAGAAGGGAAAAGAACAAACCCTAAAAGAATGTCACATTCGAGAATGCCTCTTTTAGTGCTCTGGTAGAGCAGACGAGCTCTCTTTGTCTCTAAAGACTCGCCCTCGACCGGCTTGCCTGTGTAGAATGTGGATGCGCGCAAACACAGACAGCCAAGCAATCGAGAGTTTCTTGACAGCTTGGCCGCTAGCATGCCGGCTCTGAAGAAGAGTACTGCAAGTGAACACTAATTAAAAAAGATAGCAAAGTGACTGCTTTGCTTCGGGTATACAAACATGAGTAAAGACAACAGAGCAGAGCCAGAAAACACCTACACTTTTATACCATAAAGCTAATAAAAGATTGGGCAGCCAACTAAGATGAGGTTCATAGTCAGTCTGTACACGGAATTACGGCTTTTCGTCCTTGCTGCCGCATCCGAACTGCGCACAAAACAAAGAGATACATATCAGAACAATTACTAACAGCAGCACCGGTACGCAAATGCAGAGGCACCACTTTTTCTGAAAGAACACCGCATAAACTGCTTTTCACACGAGTGAATACACGTTACCCTTTCGAATTCACCTATACCATATGGCACAGATACTACCCCAAACATGGGCTAGCATTTCGGCTGATGGGGGTAGAATCTGCATTTCCTGAGGGGGGCAGGATTACCTGAGGGGGCTGAGGGAATGGTAAGCCAAAAGTCCTATTTTCGGCTAAAATCAAGGTTTTTTGCTCATTTTTCGTTAAAGCAAGCTATTCTAAGCTCATTTACACTTAATCATGGCATACTTTTTTCTTAACTTTCTATGCAAAAATCTTTCTGAGGGGGTAGGTCAAAGCCTGAGGGGGTCAACCACCTTTTGCCCATATCTGTTGCACCCTCGGACAATGTTTGTGCACACAGTTTGTGTTCGTCATGAAATTTTTGTGTTCGCCTGTTTTCGCCGAACCACCACGAACACAAGACGAACCCCTCCGAACACCTTAGCTACCAGGCGATTTTACCAATTTTAGTGTTCTTAAAGCAGACATGGGCTAGCATTTTGGCTGATGGGGAAGAATTTTCAATCCCCTGACGGGGATTGAGGCGATAGTAGCGCCTGACGGGGCGATGAGCGGATGATGGTAAGTCAAAAAGTCCGATTTTTGGCTAAAATCAACGTTTTGCTTATTTTTCGATATGATAAATTAAAATAAAGCTACTATAAGCTCAATTACACCTAATCTATGCATATTTTTATAATAACTTTCTACAAAATTCTTAAAAAAATTCCTGAGGGGGTAGCGGCTGGGTCAGGGGGTAGGTCAGAGCCCGAGGGGGGTCAACCCCATCAGCCCCCTTTGCCCATGCCTGGCCTAAACTGTCTCTAAAGTGTCCGTTCGCTACAGGCTTTGTGTTCGCGTGGCGTTCGGCGAAATAGGCGATCGCGTTCACAGACCTCCGAACAGAGAAAATGTGTTCGCCTCAAGGGTGAATTCGAATGGGTTAAGACTACCTTGCGATGGCTGTCTTTATAGTGTCCCGCCTTTGCTATGTTAAGCCGGCCCTGTAGTGTATAGTCGACTGCATTCATAACATGCGTTTCAATCCTGTCGATCAGCTCACCCTGAAACGGATTTTTGCATAAACCAAATCACTAACACTGTTTATTTGTTTGTATACTTTGTGTCTGGCTCACTCACTAATGCCGCCCGGTCATAAAAGTCATAAAAAACGACACCATCGCAGTAGTGAACGATCTGCTTCGTCCGGCCACGCTCCGCCTCAGCAACCCTATTACGGTCAACAGCAGCCTTACTACGGGCAAGAATGTATAAGGGAAGAATGTTCCACTGCGCGGCCGGCCGCTTGCAGCAGCGTGGCCATGCGCTGCAACAAAATTTCGGGAGGGTGACCGAATTTCGGTCCCCCTCCCGAACGTTCGGGAGGGCGACCGAATTTCGGTCACCCTCCCGAAAAACTCTTAGGCGCCTATTGCAAGTGAACCCGATTTTGGCCGCTCGTGGCCGCTCGCTCGGAGTTTTTAACAAATTCAGCAGAGTTCTCTCTGAAATAATCAGCTGATATCCGGCTGAACAACGGATAGAAACATGTATTTAACATACTAGCTCTACTAGTATATACTGGTATGCGTTACTGATAACAAAACTAACGCATAAAACATACACATACGCAGCCAAAAATTTTGTGCATTTTCCTTGCTTGATTCTTTGCTACCATGATTGACTTTACAAGCATGTAACTCAGATCTAAAAAATCAGAAAAGGCTATACATAGCTTTCAACTGATTGAGTATAACGTTTTCATTAATAATGATTTGCGTCCATCCACTCCGAGAAAAAGAAATCGCTGTTGGAGTTTGTCGAAAAATGACGATATAGACGAGTCTGTGTGTTTACGCAAACTTTCAAATTGCATAGCAGCCAGGGATGAGGGGGAAACGGCGTTAATTAAGAAAGGAGGACGCCTACCGCTCAAATCGTGCGATACATTTTCTTTGCAGGCGCAAGAAATACCATATACTTTTAGAAGAAACTCGTCTTAGGAGGGACGATCCCTAGTGGCTGAGTAACAAACAAAATGAAATGTTATTATTGTATATTTCCCTCAATTTGTTTTTGCTTTCTTGCTTAAACTTCGCTCTCAATAATCGTGGATGCGACAATGAGCGGCCACGAGCGGCCAAAATCGGGTTCACTTGCAATAGGCGCCTAAGAGTTTTTCGGGAGGGTGACCGAAATTCGGTCGCCCTCCCGAACGTTCGGGAGGGGGACCGAAATTCGGTCACCCTCCCGAAATTTTGTTGCAGCGCATGGCCACGCTGTTGCAAGCGGCCGGCCGCGCAGTGGAACATTCTTCCCTTATACATTCTTGCTACGGGCAACAACAACCTTACTCAGGACAGCAGCAGCCTTATTACGGACAACAACAACAACAACCCAACTACGGTCAGCAACAACCTTATTACCGTCAACAACAACCCAACTACGGACAACAACAACAACCTTATTACGGACAACAACAACAACAACCATTCTACGACCAAGCGCCTGCACAAGCAGAAAGACGTCGCAACCGACCTCAGACACAACCAGACAGGGGAAGTGGGTACATTCGCTCCGTTTTTGAACAGGTTAGACGGTTAGAAGTCTTGCTCGGCCAGACAGGCGACGGTTTGTAGGTGGACAGAAACCACAACGGCGAAATCGATTGCATAGAACTACAGGAGGCCTTGTCGAATGGCACTCAAACTTCGTTCAACATTGAAACCGTTCGAATCATGATAGGTTAGTATGTTGCACCTGCGGAAAACACTTGTACAGCTTTGTTCAGCACTGTTCGACAAGAATGCCACCGGCACCATTAATCTGCGCGAGTTTGAAGGCTTATGGGAGTACCTACGCGACTGGCAAAACACGTTCGTTCGGTTCGACTCCGACCAGTCGGGCTACATCGACCTGGCCGAATTGAAGCAATGCTTGAGCACGTTCGGATACCGACTCTCCAATGACTTCTGCGACAAAATAATGACGCGCTTCGACCGCAGTAATAAGCGACGACTTTACTTCGACGACTACATACAACTCTGTCTCATGCTGCACACGCTGACCGAGGCCTTTCGCGAAAAAGACACCAAACGCAGAGGAACTCTCCAGCTGAGCTATGAAGAATTCTTACTAATGGTCACTGAAAAACTCTACTGTCTCATGCCAAACACTCAATCTGCTACTGGCGCTTCGTTTCGATAAATAAAGCTTCTATTAATATAATACCTGACTTTCCACTATCATTGCCATATCAAGAAACATGTCGTGCAGTTCCTTGATACTCGCCTCTAACTTGATTATATCGTCACGGCGCGCTTCAACGTCCATTAAAATTTGGGCTCTGTTTCTCTGCTGAACAAGCAACTGAAACAAATTGCTCTCGTCTAACTACCGCCAAAGAAGACACGACGTAAACGCAACAGGAGAGTCTGATAATGGCCGAGCCCCGTCCTGTTACATGTACGACAAGAATCACCGTACGCCTCCAGCAAAATCGTAGAGCTTTCCAGATTCGATGGCCTCGTCTATGTCTTCTTGATCCATTGTAGTGCCGGCTGCCAATAAAGATTGTGTAGCGGAAAGTCAATTGTAAGAGGAAAAGTAGGCTGTTCTCACCGCTGAACTGCTAAGCTAGGGAAGGTTAAGCTTAAGCTGCGATTGGCAAGCAGTGGCAAGCATTTGGTCCTCAGCTGAAACAGGAGCAAGCCGTGAGACTAAAGTCCAACTACGGCAGAAGACATTCTTACAACAGAGATCCCTCATTATTGTATTCGCTGACCAAACAAAACATTGTTAAGGCAAACTGACAAAACAAAGGTAACTGATAAATTTTCCCTTTAATGTCTAGTCAGTTCTTAATAATTATAGAAAAAAAGTAATTCTTGAAGCGTCCACCGACCTCAACAGAAGTCGTACATATATAAATAAAAATTATTTTGTTGTGATAAAAGACTCAATTTGAAGAAAATTGATTGTTTTATCACTTTTACCCCCAAAATCGCTTTTTTCTAATAAGCATGACCGACGCGCGAGCGGCTGATAAAACCGACCGAGTTAAGAGCCGGTCTCTGACAGCATCAACACTGCTTCTGATGCTATCAAAATTTTCCCTGACCAGACACCAAATGCCCTGACTCCCTTACTTTCCAGGTCCCGCACAAACCCTGCCTTATTATTGCTCTACGTTGCCTAGTTTTGAAGATATCGGCATTTCTATGATTTGGGAAGAAAACGGTTGCACTTGCAATAACATGCTCATTTGGTAGGTGACTCAATTCAGTTGCATGTAGGGTACAGAGCCATCACATTTATGTCACCTAATGTAGTTTTTGCCGCTGATTACGAAGATGACAACTGTTTTTCAATCTGACCGCTCCTGAGCTACTTATGTAGTTTTTATGCACTGGTACTCAGACAATAAGTTATCTGTCAAATCTGGACATAACGTGGTATCTATCTGGTGTAGTTTTCTCCGTGATTCAGAATATCATCATGTGTTTGCGCTATGACCACTCAGTCGCAAGTTATGCACCTCTGAAGTTTCGTTAAGAAACATGCCGTGACAAGCCGCAATCCTGAAATAAATGTTCAGCATTCATGCATTTCTGAAGGGAACCTTTTGTCAGTCAATAGTGTACCCGACCTATTTTGATCCGCTCAGTTAAAAAAATGGCCTTTGTTTTTCCTTACTCTTTTTCAATTTTGAGATATTACTGTTCAAACCAAATTTGCATTAATATTCGTATATCTCAAAAAGCAGCACTTATAGATTAAAACAAAGGCCATTTTTTAACTCAGCGGGTCAAAATAGGTCGGGTACACTATTAATTTACAAAAGGTTCCCTTCAGAAATGCATGAATGTTGAACATTTATTTCAGGATTACGGCTTGTCACGCGTGTTTCTTAACGAACTCCGCAAAAATATGATGACATTCTGAATCGGCGGAAAAAACTGCATCAGATAGGTTATGCCCAGATTTGACAGATAACTTATTGTCTGAGTACCAGTGCATAAAAACTACATAGGTAGCTCAGGAGCGGTCAGATTGAAAAACAGATGTCATTTTCGTATTCAGCGGTAAAAACTGCATTAGGTGACATAGATGTGATGGCTCTGTAGCCTACATGCGACTGAATTGAGTCACCTTTCAAACGATGCCGATATCTTCAAAACTTGGCAACGTAGAGCAAAAATAAGATCATTTTCGGAATCAGCAGCAAAAACTACACAGGAAACACTGCTTTGTACCGCAGTTAATGGTCATACTAGCGAGTAGTGCCACTCAAGAAATAGTGTTGGTCTCAACTTTCGACGCAAATTTCTCCCGATGCAGAGTAAATCTAGCTAAACTGAATGCATTTTCGAACTCAGCAAGGTAGGTAGGTGCCCACTTCGGGCATCATGAAGAACTGGACAAAATGGTTTGGGTCGAAATATGTTCACTTAATTTAGACAAAATTTTTCTTCCATGCCTAACATTTCCCTGACCACCTTCAGCTGTACGAGCCCTGAATTAGAAGGGAGGGTGCCGGCAGCCGCCTGCACAGTGAAACATTTCTCACCTTGTTTATGAGTATGAGTGGATTCAGTGCTTGAGTGAAATCGAATGACATAGAGGTAAAAAATCAGTTAAAATACGTAGATGCTTCTTGTTCATTCGATTTAATTAAAAAACTGCAGCCGCTCATAAACAAGGTGAGAACCGATTGATAGAGAGATAAGCAGCTGTCGGCACCGCACCACCGGTGTCCATCACTCTGCGCTCTTCTAATTAGGGACCCCGGGTAAGAATAACAATGTCCGCAAAAGGGCACAACTAGTCGGCAGAAAGCTGTTTGGGCTGCACTTGTGAGCAAAAGAGAACGTACTTAAATCGATATATCCTTGGATGCGCTCTTTACAGCGTTCTTTGTAACGCACCTGCTCTTCATTGTACAGTTGCAGCACGCAGTGCAAGCGTTTTGACACACCCATCAACTGAAACAGATAAACGTCCTTATCGGCTCAAACTCGTTTAGGGACACCCTGCAGAAAGACAATCAGACTTACTTTCATAACCTAATAGCAGAGACTATATTAGCTAAACATTTGCCATCAGAGAATGGAAACTGTATGGTGTTTTTGTATGTTTGGAAATTTTCGTTTGTAACGAACTAGCCTGGGTTTGGATGCCAGTTTCTAGGTATGCTTAATCGGTTGAAAAATCGCCACATGTACACAATCCAAGACTGTGTTCGAGTATGCTGCGATTATTTCAGTCACTGGGTCTTTTGAAAGGAAGCATTATTCATTTCAAAGCAAGAAAACCTGAGTTTTTCGGATTCTCAAGTCCATTGCGTTGGGGTCCTGTCTGCCAGGTGTTGTCCTTTCTCGAATCAACGATTCTGTTTCCATTTCTAGTCCTTCAATCAGGTTAGGAAGGATGAGCACGAAGCCAAAGCAACAACATCATACGTTTTATTTCCAGTCTTGTAGCTTGCGAGAGCTGCTTGAAAGCTTCCATAACTTGGTCCAATTCGTCCTTGCGTTCTAAAAACTCTCCGTAAACCACATTCTAGGTGTCGTCCACGTACTCTGGTCGCTATCAGGTGAGATAAGCAGTTGAGAATGTTTCATTTTCACGTCTTCAATGTAGGTTTCCAGTAAGTGCATATCGCGCTGGAGCCGCTCGATTCTGCTCAGAAACTCTTCCACAGCCGTCCATTCCTCGTTGGTGCAGAGTAGAGGGTCTGTATTGTCCATTGCCGACGCCAGCAACAAACTGTCGTCGTGCGAGCAACTTTGCATCAACTGCTGACTGCGAACCTGAACAAAGAGTTTTAGTGCCACGAAAACAGTAACAAACGTGATACATTTAGTTACTGAGATTAGAAGCGCGCAGCGCACAGTCTAGATTATCTAGCAAATTATGGGGTCAACGACAACATATCAGTATAGGCAGGGCAGGCTCCTCAGGACCTGTTGTGTTTTCCAAATAGGTATAAAAACACCCCTAGGGGACGCATCAGTATAGGGCACGGGTAAATGTATAGTTTCCGGGCGTAAAATCAGGAACCGACCCCAGATTAAAATAAATACTTTTAATTATCATAACTAATTATAAAATAACAAGTTTTATCGATAAATATCGATTATCGATTATTTTTGGCAAAATTCCAAAATTTCAAAATCGTCCAAAATGGCCATGTTATATATCATTTGAAAGCACTTCGTCTGACGAGTCTAATGATCACTACATCAGTATAGGGCACGCCCCCAGGCGGCTGTTTTGCCAAATATAAAAGTTCCCCTAGAGACGCATCAGTATAGACACGCTCCGGAGGGCCTGTTTTAAAAACATAAAAATACCCCTAGAGGACGCATCAGTATAGGCACGCTCAGGAGGGCCTGTTTTAAAAACATAAAAATACCCCTAGGGGACGCATCAGTATAGGCACGCTCCGGAGGGCCTGTTTTCCAAATATAAAAATGCCCCTAGGGGTACTTTTATTTTTTTAAAGCAGGCCCTCCGGAGCGTGCCTATAGTGATGCGTCCCCCTTGGGGTATTTATATATTTGGCAGAACAGGACCCCGGGGCGTGTCCTATGCTGATGTAGTGATCATTTAGACTCGTCAGACGAAGGGCTTTCAAATGATACATAAGATGACCATTTTGGACGATCTTGGAATTTTGCCAAAAAATAATCGATAATCGATATTTACCAATAAAACTTGTTATTTTATAGTTTGTTATGATCGTTAAAAGTGGTAATATCGAATCGGCGCTGGAGGAATCGGCGCTCGGCGCTAATTTTTGAGCTGTTGCGTGAACATCTAAAATACTAAGAAACGCGAAATTTAAATTCTTCTGTTGCGTGAACATCTAAGATACCATAGCCAGCGCGAAATTTAAATTCTAAACGTACTATTTTCGAAATTTCTCGTTGTGCAAAGCATTGCCTCACGATTATTCCTGATTTGAAAAATACACAGTAAAGAACCCTGCAAGGACTCGACCGAATTCAAGTGACTCTTCAGAAGCCGTAAGTTTCTAATGTCCACATCAGTGAGGGGGATAGACCGATAATAAGTTCACAGCTGGCCGGCACAGTTGGTGTACTGGTTTAGGCCGCAAAGCCACTGTGCTGCGACGTCGTGCGTTCATCCACTCGGCGGGGCAAGTTTCTTGCCGCAAAGAGTTGGTCGTCGGCACAAAGCCCAACCCAGGCCACCGAAAGTTGTTACAGCGACACATGTGTTGGGACATACGGGAACGGGGACAGCTACCACTGAGACCTGCTCAGACTGACACCGAGCATGTGTGCCGGTTAGTAGTGAAGGCAGCGAAGGAAGGGCAGGATGCATATGGGTGTGCGTGATGGGCCCGCAGTGTGGCCTAATGCAGGGGCTACGACGGCCCAACCCAGCGTATCCAGGGGGTGTAGCGTAGGTACACCCCCTTAGCGGCGGAGGTAGGAAGAAAAAGTCTACCAAAAATATAAGAAACTAATGAATTTGTACTAAAGCTGTCTATTTTGTGCTCAGAATGCCTTCTAAATGCGTTTTTAAAGATAAATTTTCAAAATTTTATCTCGCCCTGGTTTCTCGTCCCGCAGAAGCCCAACCAGGCCATTATAAACTACTAAAACTTGTAGTTTCTGTTAATTTTAAGTTCGGAATGCGTTTTAAACGCGTTTTTGAAGGCAAATTTTGCTAAATTTTCTTACCCTGGTTGGGCAGCGGCCCAACCAGGCACTTTCAAAATTTTACACCACCCCCTTTTCAAAATCCTGGATACGCCACTGCTTTTAGCACCCCATCCACAACGCCTATTGGCTAGAGATGTTCACGAGCCTGAAAAAGCTCGGCTCGGCTCGGCTCGGCTCGGCTCGGCTCGGCTCGGCTCGACTCGGCTCGGCTCGGCTCGGCTCGGCTCGGCTCGGCTCGGCTCGGCTCGGCTCGGCTCGGCTCGGCTCGGCTCGGGAGCCCAGATCGAGCGAGCTTATCAAGGTTAGAAAGCTCGCGGTCCGAGCCGAGCCGAGCCCAGATCGCGCAACAGACTTAAAAATGTGTAATTTTAATCAAGTTTTGAAAATATTGTGCTTTTGGAGGCTAATTTTCGTTTAATTTCATTGTTTGGTACATTATTTTAAAGGCATCAACGATAAAATTGCGTAATTAGTCAGGCAAAGCTTTAGGTAATGATTTTTTCGTCTTATTTTCTATTTTTCCGAGTTTTCTGCCAAATTTAAAGCTCGCGAGCCGAGCTCGAGCGAGCTTGGAGGTAAGCACAACCGAGCTGAAACGAGCTGACCTAAACAGAGCTCACAATCGAGCCGAGCCGAGCCGCGATTTTTAGGCTCGTGAACATCTCTACTATTGGCCAGTGCCAAGCCATCATGATGGCAGAAGTATAAATCCGCCTTAAGGCTGTCTGCATTATGTAAAAGGGGGAACATGTTAAACTCGCGCAGCTGGTTACGGGCGTATAATTCAATATTTTAGCCCAAGCGCAACCTTTTCCCGCATTAGCGCTACCGTATTTTCTCGCCGAGCGCCGAGCGCCGATTCCCCCAGCGCCGATTCGATATTACCTTAAAAGTATTTATTTTAATCTGGGGCCGGTTCCTGATTTTGCGCCCGGAAACTATACATTTACCACGGCACGTTCCGGAGTCGTATAGTCATAAGAAAGTTAATTAATCAAAACATATACCTAGTCTATTTCTGACCTTCCCTGATTTCCCCCACCCAGCTACACCTGATCCCCGTTTTCTTTACGGTTGCATCTCTCTCTTCCTACCGCAAACAGTCAGTTTCGACTAGTTATCAAGTAAGTTGTGGGGCAGTAGGTAGCCTATGTAGCTATTGTATGTGGCTAAGCTATGTCGTCGCCATCCTTCCTTTCCTTCTCTTACTTGGTCTTGAAATTCAAAGAATCTGTCTTTGGTTACCATCGCTAACAGCAAATTTCACGGCAATAGGTTAGGTAGTCTGGTGACAGTCTAACATTTAAGAAACAACAGAACAGAGAAGGTCAATTGTTGGCGGCCTGTTGATCGGGGCAGTTAGTAGTTTACGCACCGTACGCACCGTTCGCACCGTTACGCACCGTACGCACCGTTACGCACCGTTCGCATCAGCAGCGACCCCGATTGGGCGCCGATCTTTTGGAGTGGTGAATTTGCTTAGATCGATCAGAGAACCGGTCTATTTCAGCTTGCATTAACAAATTGCGCGTTTTGGTGGAAAAGTACTTGGAAAATCAGCTTCTTTACAATTTAAAAAGAAAAAAGCGTAAATAATCCCGTGTGTCACAGCGGCCCCCCGGCACCCGTGGAAGCGGTGTGTTTGTGGGTTCGAAACCTGTCGAGGCGATGGGAAGTAGTTGACACAAAGCCCAACCAAGGCCGTCGAAAGTCAGCAATGGCAATCAGTGGAACAGTCTTACTCAAAATCAGGTTGCAGCTCACTCATACGGCGTTTTTAAGAAAAATGTTTCGGTTAAAGTGTCTACGGTTCGGGTAAGAGCTCCAGAGCCACCGAGCCGTATTTCATATCCGGTTATTCTGTCATATAGTCCTGGTCGTCCGTTTACTAACCCGTATTCATCTTATGTTGTGTACTAACACTATGTACAAGCGAAATGGACCTCGAGTCTGATCGCAGGCCGTAAGGCCCCCCCCCCGCACATCGGAACACTATGTACTTTGCTCAAATGATATGATATGAGAGAAAAATAAACAAATAAATAAAAAATAAAAATAAATGGGGACCAAACCGGAGCTGTCTAGCACCCACTGACAGCAAAAGGGGGGGTTGTTGTTAATTGTCATTGCCAACCTAAATCAGGCAGCCATCAGACAGACATGTTAAGTGGGGGGAGTCGGCGGAATCGGCCGGCATGGCGTGCGTTGGACGGACATCCCTATGGCCCCAAAGTAAAACCCTAAAACAGTTCCGCCCAACTCCCTCTGGGTAGCCAGCAATGGCCATCCATGGTTCTCTCTGATGGGGCCATTTTCCATAGTAAAGCTCGAAAACACCCCTGACGGAAATGGGCGTTTCTCAGAGGGCCGAGTTAGCTGAGACACATGCTATCCAGCGTTCGAAAGCTCGCATCATGGGCAGACTAACAGAAAGAAGCTAATACCATGCAAGCATCACAGAAAAAGCAACTGCACTAAATGATCAGAAAGCTGCTCTAACTAACACCGAATCTTTGGGGGCGGGCATGTATTAAAATTATGTAATGGCACGGGGGCGGGAGGTTCGCCAAATGACTACTAATCATTACGGTGGGGGAGGGGGTTGGCGACTTAATTACGTAATTTTTTCAAAGTGCAGAAATCACTGAAATGGCCATAATTTTAATGGTTTTAACGTACAGTACATGTACATGTAGTTTCGATTTGAAGCCGTTGGGCGTACATTATCTCAATTTCACTTTTAGTAGTTGTGGAAAGGAAAGTCAAAAGTCCCATTTTCAAAATGGTGGTGTGTAAAGTACTGACAGGGCCCTTTGGGCGAGAGGTGATTCTACTGCTATCAAATTTTTCCCTGACCGGACACGAAATTCCCTGAATTTTCCCTGATTCCCTAAATTTTTTTAAATTATGTGACTTTTCGATGACTCTCTGACTTTTCAGGTCCCGCACGAACTCTGGTTTATAACTATCGGTTATCAGTTAAGTGATATGGCAGCAGCCCTAAATTCATGAGAAAACACTTTGATTTCATTGACTCGGCTCTTTCCCCTCTATTTGGTGCTGCTCCTTGGAGATGATGGTGACAATTTCCGTTTCTGTTCTGCACATTCTGTTTTCTTTACTGATGCTTTTTCGTTAAAAGATTCAATTCACCCTGCTACTTTTCCACCAAAAAGGCGTAATTTGTTAATGCAAGCTGAAATAGAACAGTTCTCTGATCGATCTAAGCAAATTCACAACTCCGATAGATCGGCGCCCAGTTGAGGTCGCTGCTGATGCGAACGGTGCGTAACGGTGCGTACGGTGCGAACGGTGCGTACGGTGCGTAAACTACTTACTAACTTGATCGGGGAGAAGTAGGTATATTCCTCAATATAGTACAATTATAGTACACAAAAATAGTACAGGCAAAAAATAGTACAATATGAGGATTTGATTGGAGCACCCTGAAAAGGTAGAAATCAGGTCAGAAAAAATAGTTTTTATGGTTTTTCATGCCAGGAAATATAGTTTAAATAAAAATTTCGCTGTAAACGTCGTTGAAAAGGCCGTGTGCGTTTAACAGTTCGGCCGAGTTATTATAATAATATTATTATCAGTTTCATGCAGACATGGGCTAGCATTGCGGCCGACCGGGGTAGAATTTTCAATTCCTGAGGGGGCTGAGGGGGTAGGAGCCACTGAGGGGGGTTGAAGTTGGTGGTATGCCAAAAAGTCCGATTTTTAGCTAAAATCAAGGGTTTTTGGCCTATTTTTCATTAAAATAAGCTATTCTGAGCTCATTAACACCTAATCCAAGCATATTTTTATCATAGAATTCTATACAAAATTCTTCCAAACAATTCCTGAGGTCGCGGCCGGCTGAGGGAGGTAGGTCGAAGGGCTGAGGGCCTAAGATAGGTGATACGGAGTATCCTCCGGGAGGGGGTCGGGGTAATGGCCGGTGAGGGGAGGGGGTAAACCCCTCCCTAACCCCATGCCCCGCGATCCATGTATGTTTTGTCCAATGGGCTAATGCCGAATCGCCATGCGGTGTAATGGGGAGATGACTACGAAGAAGCAAAACATATTGCCATATTTAGTTCGCTCTCAGTTGTTTGGTGGACCCTACCACAGTAGCTGTCCCAGTTGCTTGATTTGCAATTTTTGTTGGCTTTATCAATGTCTATGACCTCTTAAAGCAGAACTTTACATGCATTTCGCGAGAAAGTCAACTTACTTAACTATGGGCTGAGGGCAAGGGAGTTCATCCCATCTATCCGGCTAAAATTTCAGGAGCATAAACTAGACCACGTACGATAATTATATTTGAAGAAAAACACCCCCGAGAACCGGAGCTCCTAAAAGTTGGCTCACCAGCCGTTTTTGGAAAACCAAATTTTTGTACCTCTAACGACAGAAATTGAAACGTGTGCTGTTTGCCGATATCTAAACCGACAGCTTTCGCATGCGCAGTGCGCACCAATCGATAGCTATTTCAAAATATTTTAAATACCCCACTCATTTCCGTATCTTGCCTGGTTAGCGGATCACTATAATTAACCATGTTTAGTCTGTTGTGGAAGTGCAACCAATAACCTCTAGACTTAAAGCAGAACCAAAGTTTCAGTTTTCAAGACACTTTACAGACCATCTTTTCGAGTATGCTTGTCTTACAATGCTGTTTTTTAACTGTAGAATTGTATATAGACGAAGTACAGGGCTATATTGCGTTTGGGCCACTTCGGTACCGTACGCCTTTGCCATGGTGTATTTGGACCATTTTGGGTGGGATATACCAACTACGCACCCTGTTGCTCTCCACTGATACAGTACTATTTTAGCAGACGGCAGATTTATTTGGCAATTCGGTTTCTTCTTATGGTAATATCGAATCGGCGCAAAGCGCAAATTTACGGTAGCGCTAAGCGGGAAAAACTTCACAATGCGTTCAGTACCCCGATTTACATTGGAGGAAGCCCATTCCCCCACACGCCGACCACCCTGACTTTAAGCCTTGGTTTTAGCTTAGGCCTAGGTTCGATCTTAGCCTTTCACGTTAAAAATGGCTATTTCGCGGGTGGAGGAATGGACCGGGAATCATTTGATTTACATTAAAGCCTTGAACTTGTTAGTAGTCTTTCACACCATTTTTCATGTACGGCTCTGCCTTCTAGACAACTGCGGGCTAAACGAAGGCTAGAAGAGCGTCAAAGGGAAGAACGCGTGCTACTGTCTGGTAGAAATGAAATTTTCTGGAGTTTTGTGAACTCAAAATTGAAAACCAAACAGCGAATCCCTGTAATAAAATCGTCAGATGGAAAATTTGTAGCTGATAATAAGCGAAAATGTGAAATGTTTAATGCGTATTTTGCTTCTGTATTCCAAAATGAATCTGGAGAACAACATCATTTTCCAAAGCAGACAAATAATTCATTGGGATATGTCCATTTCAGACCAGAAATTGTGTATGTTTTTATATCTGAACTACAAAATAAGCTTTCGCCTGGTCCTGATGGATTGGGACAATTGTTTGTCAAAAAACTTGCGTTTGAAATGGCGTATCCTCTCTTTAGGATCTTTGAGTCATCCTTTCTTAATGGTGACATACCAAATGATTGGAGATTAGCCAATGTGACTCCTATACACAAAAAAGGGGTAACTTCGAAAGTGGAAAATTACCGACCAATCAGCCTGACATCTGTCTGCTGTAAATTAATGGAACAAATAGTAAAGGAGCAATTATTGGGTTTCCTTAAACAGGAAGGCTTAATTTCGGACAGTCAGCACGGTTTTCTTTCCAGACGCTCTACAGTTACTCAGCTACTTCTTTGCGTAAATGATTGGACAAAAGACCTGGACAGCGGTCTATTTGTGGAAATCTTTTATATGGATATAGCAAAGGCTTTTGACTCTTGTATTTACAGTATTTTGTTAGCCAGGCTCGAGTCTTACGGTATTACTGGACCTCTTTTAAAATGGATTGCAGCTTTTTTAAGTCAGCGTCAACAACGGGTTGTGATCGAAGGTGTGCTATCTGACACTGTACATGTTACTAGTGGGGTCCCTCAGGGATCCTGTATTGGTCCCTTGCTCTTTTTGATTTATATAAATGAACTTCCAAAGATTCTAAAAAACTCCGGCGTAAAAATAAAAATGTTTGCTGATGATTGTAAGATCTACCTCGCTTTTCCGAAAGTGGGCTATGATCTTGCAAAATTTGAGACTGCAGTAACTAGAATTGTCCAGTGGTGTAAAAGTATAAAACTACAGTTAGCCCTACAAAAGTGTGCTCTATTGCACCTAGGCTTCTCAAACCCTCAGGCACAGTACGTCTTTGAAAATGTACTGATAGAAACAGTGACAGAAATGAGAGATCTTGGTGTCTTAGTGGGTCGTGACCGTTTTGGCTATCTCAGTTTTTCAAAACACTGTGCTAAAATCGCCAGCGATGCCGCTAAGAAATCTAGACTAATCCTAAGTGCCTTTATAAATAGGAGCACACCATTCCTACTACAGATGTACAAGACTTACGTAAGGTCGCGGCTCGAATATGCCACGCCTGTGTGGAATCCCTATTTACTCAAGGATGTAAATACCGTTGAAAGTGTGCAGAGGGCTTTTACACTGCGATTGCCAGGTATGCTTGGTCTTCAAGGCTGCTACCTAGAAAGGCTAAAACTACTGGACCTTGAAACACTCGAACGTCGCAGGCTCGTCATTGATCTCCAGTATGTATACCAAATCGTACATGGTCTGGTGGATTTAGATTTTGATCACTTTTTCAGTTGGAATCCAGTGTCAAAAACTAGAGGAACTTATAAACTGTTTGTGCCATCGTTGGAAAGCTACATAAATTGCAGGGTACACTCCTTTGCTTTAAGAACGTTGAAAACATGGAATTCTCTTCCAGATGAGGTCACCATAGCACAAAACCTTGCTTCTTTTACTCGAGAACTAAGAAAACTGAACTTTGACCAGTACCTAAACTTTGTGTAGTTTCTAACGTTTTACTAATGTCTGTTTAAGGCGGTGTAAAGCCCTTGTGGCTGTCCACTGGCCTTTCGCCTCCATATGCCGCCGTTTTACACTGTAACCGCGTTTTATGTCATTTGCTAACTCGTATTTTATTTTATTTTGTGTTGGGCGATAAAAGTTCGTTCGTTCGTTCTATAATCCGGGCAATTTGGGACCGCCTGAATTTGCTAAGATTCGCGAAAGTTCCGGATTAATGAATCAAAGCTAACACTGTTTTTCGGGTCATACTTTTAAATCGCAGCTTTTTATTAGTTGGACATGCAATTCTATTTTTCTATAATACAGTATAGATAAAAAAATGTCCCATCGCTTTTTCGGCCTTCACTCAAACGTTTCGTTCTCAGTCACATCTTTACCGATTTGGCTCAAATTTTCAGCAAAAATTAACAACCTGGTTGGCTAAATATTCTGCAAGTTTAGTGCCAAAATTCCGACTCATACTGGCTTTATGACCCAAAAACTAGGAATGAGGGTGGTCCACGCAAATTTATTTTTTTTTCGGTAATACAAGGAGTACAAGCCTGAAACTTGCAGGAATGATTGGTGTTGCCATTGGGCATAACATACTAAGCGGGCAGCCCTGTAGCTCAAAGGGCACTAAAATTGGGTAATTTCAAATACATGACTAAATATGACTTTTCTTCGTAAAACCGGCAAAATGACGATTTTAAAGATTTTCGATTTTCGAAAAACGCTGCAGGGATGGTCTCTATGGTGTGGAACAGAGTTTAAATATCAGGCTCATTTATTTGTCGAACTTCCTGCTACAATCTGTGTTGATTAACAACAGATTCAGTGCTTTGATTCCAGATGCTGATTTCTTAACTACTATGGGATTTTCACTCATGTTTTTGAAATTCCCCAATTTCAGTTCCCTTTGAGCTACAGGGCTGCCCCTGCTATAATCCAATTAAAATTCCACATCTAAATTCAACAACGCCTGGATTTTGTTCTGTTTAACAAAATCCGGATTACCTTTCACGTTTCTTACCATACCTGAACTTTACCAAATTTCTAAGTTGGAACCGCAAATCTTGTCCGAATTAACGAGACACGACTCGATTTCTGTTCGCTCAAG
Source organism: Sabatieria punctata (assembly GCA_030248155.1). Lineage (NCBI taxonomy): Eukaryota > Metazoa > Nematoda > Chromadorea > Araeolaimida > Comesomatidae > Sabatieria > Sabatieria punctata. The sequence goes on from JASANB010006746.1 coordinate 113,205, forward strand.
CGCTTTCTTTATGTTCAGAAAGTCAACGAAATTTTAATGAATTAGAAGAATGCGTACGTACTAATGCATACAAAATAACGCAACACTGAGAAGTTCAGAAGTATCTGTCTGACGTGACCACACATGTACAGTAGTAATAGAAAATTGGCAAAAGATATACTGTAGTAATATAGCATGAATATGCCTAGATGTTGAGATGAAGAGTTTGATAGTTTTGTGTGAGTGTTTGTAGTATCGTGCTATCGAGTGGTTGTGTGAGTGTGTGCGTTTGAGTGTGTGCGTTGTGTTGTGTACAAGAGCTACTAGTAAAGACTCTCAACTCCGTTTCAATGTCTACAGCGTATCAGACGCACTTTGTCCACTGTTTGTGGGACAGAGGAAAATTGTCTCTTCCGAGCTGTTCTTTCAGGCACAAGCGATGCTCTTTTTGCAGGGTCTCAAGGTGGGATCTGTTGTCAGCAGGTCATAGGATAATAATGAGAAATGGTCCTGAAACATTCATGTAACGGCAAATTAAGAAAAGAAGAACAATAGAATTGAAAATTCGCGGGCTACAGTATCTTAGATGTTCACGCAACGACTGAAAAATTTGCGCCACTTTGCGCTTTGCGCCGATTACCTTTGCGCCGATTCGACATTAGGTAATATGGATTCGGACCCCCGGACCCCCGGACCCCCACCGAATTCGGACCCCCAGCCTGGTACGGAAACAACGGTTTGTGGATTCGGAACCCCACCCTGGGACCGTAGTTTATATTTCCCGAAATTTTGTTTGCAAATTTCGGGGCACATTTGGACACGTCGGTACGCGGACCATTCCCCCCATCCGCCGACCACCCTAACTTTAGGGCTCAGTTTCAAGCTGATGCTTAGGTTCAGGCTTAGCTGGGTGCAGGTTCAGAGTTAGGATCATCCTTTAGGGTAAAATTTAATATGGCAGTTTGCCTTGCCAGGTGGGATTGAGCCGGCAATCGGTTTCTTTAAGCTCTGATTTTATAAATTACTGTAATGCGGTAAATTCGTTCATATAATCATTATGTAATGACTTTGCGTAACGTATTTCCCAGCAAACTGCACGTCATAGAAATAAATTTAGCATCGGCTAAACGATTGTCAAAAATGCTTGACTTGGTGGTGAGTAAAAAAAGCTGCGTAACAGTTAAAGCGGAAGGTCAACATTGAGCATTACAGTGAACAAATAAACTTGCACAAAAAATTGAGTCCAACAAAGTACAGGGTGTCTCAAAAAAAATGATCACATTTCTTTTTACTGCCATTTCCGCAAATTTTGACCAAATAGGCTGAAATTTGGACTGAAGGTGCCAAAATTCGGGGAATTTTATGTGTTAAAGTTTGGTGCACTAGGCTTGATTCATTCACGAGAAATTTCAAAAAAAGTGAAATTTGTTAAATCAATAGTGAAAGCCGGTCACCGAAAAAATGATCACATTTCTTTTCGCTGCCATTTCCGCAAATCTTGACCAAGTAGGCTGAAATTTGGACCATAGGTGCCAAAATTCGGGGAATTTTATGTGTTAAAGTTTGGTGCACTAGGCTTGACTAATTCTCGAGAAGTTACAAAAAAAGTGAAATTTGGTAATTTCAATAGCGAATGCCGGTCACAGAAAAAACGTTTCATGACATTATCGCCTAAACTCTAACGATAGCGTTGGAGTTCATGCGTCAACTTTTTAAACACGAATTATCCTGAACTTCTGCGTTTACACTCCAAATTTCATCCAATTCCGACAAAAATTAGAAAAGATACAGGAAAAGGAAATGTTTCCATTTTTCGGTGACCGGCTTTCACTATTGAAATTAACAAATTTCACTTTTTTTGAAATTTCTCGGGAATAAGTCAAGCCTAGTGCACCAAACTTTAACACATAAAATTCCCCGAATTGCGGCACCTATAGTCCAAATTTCAGCCTATTTGGTCAAAATTTGCGGAAATGGGAGTAAAAAGAAATGTGATCATTTTTTTGGTGACCGGCTTTCACTATTGAAATTACCAAATTTCACTTTTTTTTGAATTTTCTCGGGAATGAGTCAAGCCTAGTGCACCAAACTTTAACACATAAAATTCCCCGAATTGTGGCACCTATGGCCCAAATTTCAGCCTATTTGGTCAAAATTTGCGGAAATGGGAGTAAAAAGAAATGTGATCATTTTTTTTGAGACTCGAAAGGAGCATCACATTGGTTCCACAGTACAGTAGTATATTCGTACGCGCTACTGTTGCTAAGTAAATTATAATTATAATTTTAATTATACTTTTTAGAAATTTACTAATACAAGTAAATTATAGTTTAAATTATATTAAAAGTGAATTTTTGCCTTAAGTAAATTATAAGTATAATTTCAATTAATTTTTTTAGAAATTTACTAATACAAGTAAATTATAATTAAATTATATTTCAAATTAATTTACTTAGAAACAGTAGTACGCGCGCATGTAGGTAGACCAATAATAACGAAGTATTTAAAAAGATTTATCGTACTTACGCTACACAAGGAAATATGTAATCACACCATACGGCAATATCGAATCAAGTACCTATAAAGTGCCCGAACAGAGTTGCGTCAGTACTCCAATCTACCAGAGAGAATTTGCGACCAGAAGCACTAGCACAGATCATACTCTAAAATAGAAGAAGTAAAGTGAAAATCGGTACCGGAAGATCAGAAGAGATCATACACTAAAATAGGAGAAATAAAGTGAAAATTGGTACCGGAAGAACAGCAGAGATCATACACTAAAATAGAAGAAATAAAGTGAAAATTGGTACCGGAAGAAACTTGAATTGCAGCTTGAAACTGAGGCCTAAAGTTAGGGTGCTCGGTGGATGGGGGGAATGGTCCGCGTACCGAGGTGTCCAAATGTGCCCCATAATTTTCCAAATAAAATTTCGTGAAATTTAAACTACGGCCTAGGTGGGGTTCCGAATCTTAAGAACCATTTTTCCGTACCAGGCTGGGGGTCCGAATTCTGTGGGGGTCCGGGGGTCCGGGGGTCCGAATCCATATTACCCGACATTACCTTCTTTTCTGGCGCGTATACAAATCGCCTCCCCAGAAAAACGGAAACGGTGAGGACGTGCGGTACACAGAGGTACACCACGTTTTGTGGGTTTTCCAATGTCACAAATCGCCTCCCCGAAAGTAGGAAAGTTGGAAAATCGCAAGTTACAACATAAGAGAAGGCGAATAAGCAGTACTAAGGACAAATGAGCGCAACAGCTAATGCTGGAAACGATTGCTTGTCGCAAAATTGTTTCATTCAATAAGTCGAAATATAAAAACGTCCATCCCATTTATCTACCTGTCATCACTGCCTTTCGGTGACAATAAATCTAAATCTAAGCTAAAGTAGATTCAGAGTCGCGTTTATGACTGTAAATAGAGTTATTTTTCTTTATCTCAGAAGTCGATTTCTAAATTGCAGGCAGCGTCAGTACGTAGTCACAATGATGACCAAAAAAAGGACAAAAGGTCTTGTGCGGAAAAAGATAGGTAGGTACAAACCTGCCTCCAGTGCTTATATATCGGCCTGTAAGTGAAGTTTACGAAATATGTGCATGCATAGTGCATGTAAGTGCTCAACTGCTGTTAGAATAGGTACTTATGCAGCTAAAATGCGACAATCAGATGAGGTGAACGCAGCAAAAGCACAGACGAAAACTCCGCAATCATGGCCATTCTTCTGTTGCGGAACTTTTCGAAAGACTTATGAGTCTATTGTGATGGCGGGATCTCATACAGTTGCCGAATTGCCGGCGTTACCCACATGCCAATTTTTTTGTATCCGGTGATGTGATGTTGGTTGTTATTGTGCATGTTTTCCTAATTTCCAACTTGTTGGGAAACATTTTCCATTTTTTATATTTTCCATTTTCCAACTTTCCAACTTCTTGGGGAGGCGATTTGTGCCCGCCCGTTCTTTTCTAGTTCCTTCGCACTAAAAAACTACTACTGGTCTGGTCAGTCACTAGCAACTTTTCGTAATCACAAGCAAGGAAAGAAAAGGTAGATACTATTTTTTTCATTTCGGCAACCTTACTGTATTCCTAAGTCCTTACGTCTTCAAGCCTTAGCCTAAAACCTATGGTAAATAAAAGTTGGGTTTGACAGCAGGTTGGGCAAATGGGCCTTCTTTCTCAGTTATCCGCCATGTTACGGACAACAGGAGGATATTTACAAGCGAATAATAAAGATGGGCTCCAAATGACGTCTGACGGCTGCTGGCTAATGTAGCCTACATAGGCCTACATAGTGCTAATTACTAGCCATTGTTGATCCGCTGTTCCTATTGTTCAGCTTCATTTCATTAACAACCGAGTTCAATCAAGTAGAGAAAGGAAAACATTAATAAAATCGAAAAATAATCGCTCGCCATGTTTCAAAATGTTTCAGGTGAGAATAATAGTGACCAGGAAAAAAGATGGCCAAAACGCCGGTGTCGCAGAAACTGTCTATTCAGCGCAAGTCTGTCTTTCAAGTGCTCAGACAATTGGCTGCCGATAACCATAAGTTCTTTGACGGAGGCGGCTGGGGTCTTGGCTCGTGGTCCTACGGTCCCAGGTTTTGTCAGTGCTGTAAGGACATCGAGTCCGTCTCTTACGATGTGGAAGCTTTGGTCGATCGACTTCAGCAGATTGCTCAACAGTACGATTATGACCAGGCCACCCCTGGCAATGGACTGAGGTTGGTTTTCAACTTTTTCTGCCACTTCACTCAGGCACTTGATTGCTTGTAGACCTCCGGCATTATATTGTGAATTCTCATTCTCTATCCATAGCGGTTGCTACCTTATCTAGCAAGTATGACGTGTTTTGCGAATGCTGTCCTATTTTTGGTACTGTGGTTTCCGGTGCATGGGCGGGCTTTGTAATATCCCGAGTCCCGGCTCCCCTCGCGACCAATGTTTGTTTCGAAAGAAGCATTGAGCGGCTGCGTTCAATGTGCGACGTTCATTTTTACGTGCCAACTTTAACGGACTTTGCTCGCTGCACTTTCAATTCTGCTTATCTCTCCGATGCTTTTTATCACCGTGGCGGTTGTACCTTGGCTTCCTTGTTTGTTAGGCTTACTCACTCATTTGATACTCTACCTGTGATAAGGCAACACTCCGCTCAGCTAGCCAACTTTCTTTTCACATGGCTACCTGTGCACGAAATGCAGAATGTACAGCATGCTTTTATTACTTGTACAAGTGGCTTTCAGCCTGTTTGCTCCCTTTACCACGAAACCGTTTAGGAACCCCTCAGTTTAACTCTGTCAAAAATGCTCTATTCTGTAAAACAGCAGTCGAGCGGCAAGAGTGGTTATATAACAAAGACGCGTTCTGGTTCTAAATCGCAATTTGGGCTCCAATACCTAAACTTGCAGTTTACTGCAAATCTAACAGTAGTTTGATTGCATTGAATTGAATTTGGAGGGCCATGCATCCAGCAGGTCATCCGCCGAAGGGGGGTTGAGGGGTCTGGCGCCGGCGGGGGGGTCTGAGCCGAAATTTTTGGGAAGGGGGTTGGGCACTAAAACGCTGAAAATCGAAAAAAATCGCTAATTTGGGCTGAAATACAGCTAAAAAGTGCTGTTTTACAGGCGATTTTGGCAATTTTTGTGTCTGAAATTGCATAAAATCGCAAAAATTTGCTCAAAAAAATACTTGCAGAGAAATCGGAGGGGGTGAGCAAAATCGTCTCGGGGGGGGCGTCCGGGGGGTCTGACCTAAGTCGGGTGGGGGGCAGACCCCCATGGAGAGGCTGTACGTATGAATGTTGCAGATCGCTGGTTTGTATGGTGGACACGTGTGTGTTGCACTTGGTGCGTTTGTTCCGGCAGATCAACGAGCACCGTTCGTCTCTGACCTTCCGCTCGGCCCACTTCTGCAAGGAGCTGGAGGCCTACTCGTCCATCTTGCGCTTTTTCGGCGACTCGCTCACTCAGATCGCCATTCACATGCAACACATACAAGAGCGCGAGTCGGAGTTGTTTCCTTTCAACACGATGGAGGACGAGCGAGACACCTACATAAAGATGTTGCGCGGCATTGATCGCATGGACACCAGCTGTTTCTACGGAAGGGCGCTGGGCTTTCAGGTTCTCTGTCTTTTGTCTTCCTCTAACAAACAGCATTTGCATTGCAGTTCGCCGTCTCCGTCTGGCGCGTCTTCCAGTTCGTGGGCGTGGTTTTGGCCACGTTCAGCGTCAACTGGGAGCAGGGCAAGGGCATCGGTGCGCTTCTCACGTCTGGAAAGCTGCTGGTCAGCCCCGAACAGCGTGCCAAGCGCATCATCAAAGCCATGAAAGAAGCAGACATCGGATTTTGCAAGGGCTTTTGGAGTCTCACCGAACTCGGACCAATACAACATGTCAGTTTTAACACTATGAATTTTGTAGGACACTGGACACCACCCTATTGTCCGCAACTGCCGGCTTTTAGTCAGGTTTATTCTCCGGCTTAGGGTTAGATCAAACAAGGGGTAGTATTCTATAATCGTTGGACATAATTCTTACTAGGAACTTATGTTCGACGTGACCATGACCGACCAACGTAATTAACTTTAATTAACAAGAACATCTAATTATGTTGCAGCTGCCTAACTGGCTCTGTCCTCAATTGGCGGTAAATGAGTTGCTTCAAGTGGACACCAACGTTCCTTTGTACCTAAAAACGGAGGACGACACAGATGTGCTGATCCCGAAGCCGACAGCTCACTCTGGACAACGACCCGTTCCAGTCAGACTGCTCTCTCTATATCTGAGGGAGGGAATGGTCAGTCAGTCTTTCATTTTTTTAACTATTTCCACATGCCTCGTACCTATACATGTACTAGGGGGTTTGGGGTTACCCCTAGCTAGAAAGGCCTGAAAAATGGAGGTGTGGGTATGAGCTGGTCATGGAGGATGATAAGGGTAGGATGATCGATTTTCTGAAAAAATCGTCAATTATAGTAGTAAATAGTAGAAAAATAGTAAAGTTTCAAGTAATGCCTAAAATGGACTCAAACTTGCTTCCCGGAAAACTTGTAGGAGGTAACAAAATCGTCTCGATGGGGTTCGCCGGTCATGGGGGAACTGGCCCTAGTGGGCGGGTAGACATACTGTCACATGTAAGAATAGAATTGCGGGACACAACACAACTATTGTATTGTATTGTAGAGATAACAGACAATAAGTAGCAGTCAAACAGTGATACTCATTACATGTAATTAGCAGTATTTTTTCATGACTGTTAGTTCAGTGTAATATTTTTAGGCCCGACGGTTCGGTGAGAAATTGCCACCATCCCCATATTTGGTGTTGCACTGCCACGGTGGCGGTTACGTTGCCACGTCGAGCAAATCACATGAGGTATATTAGCCAACGAATACTGGTCATGACTTTTTATCGTACTGTAATGTACTATAAATCAAAAATAGATTTTAGCCATATTTGCGTCACTGGGCAAAGCATTTGGAGTGTCCGGTTATTTCTATCGATTATTCTTTGTCACCGGAAGATCCGTTCCCTCGACCAACTCAGGAAGTGTTGTTTGTGTATGCCTGGGCCTTGAGATATCCTCATTTATTGGGTTGTCGCTTTTATTTTCTTGCTCCTCTTTTAATTCATGCAGCTACTCTAGGTTGGACCGGCGAGAGAGTAGTGTTTACAGGAGATTCCGCTGGCGGAAATCTGATTACCTCAGTGACGTTGCGCATGATAGAACTGAAAGTGCGACGGCTGCCGGACGCTTTGGTGCCCATCTACGCCCCCTTCCTCTTCCAGTACATGCCTTCGCCCTCTCGCTTTCTTAGTCTCTTCGACCCTCTCCTCCACACAGGCATCGTGCTGCGTTGCGCTGCTGGTAAGTTCTGCCATCAGTGCATGGTTGGCCTTGTTTGTCTGTTTATTCGTTAAGTTCCTCTGTACTTTCGGACTGCTTAGGACACCCCACCCGAGCTGTTATTAAAAAACGTTGAGGTCCTTCCCGCGCTATGATTGGCGCGTAGGACGGCGCCTATCTCCGTTTCTGAAACCCTAGGCCAGGCGTCTTCTGACAGAGATTACGGTTACAGTAGGGGTAGTCCGCTGATAACTCCGTGTGTTTAACTTGCCTGCTCCGTTTTGTAAATGTCAAGTGCCGCACAAGAAGTCAGCAGGTACCATTCGCGCTCTTATTAGAGCCTTTCAATGGAGTGCGCTACCTACAAATATCCCTCCATCCCTCCCCTTGTTGTTATGAAGTGCAATGGCAGCTCGAGTTCGATTCTAATTTACTGTACCTACTTGCCATTGCCGGCTTCGAGCAGCTTGACTGACCTCAGGCAGACTCTCTAGCTATTTTTCTATATTTGTTTCTGTATTAAGGTCTACCAACAATTATAGCTACTTAGTACTAGCTAAGTGTCTGTTGGGTTATCTAGGAACCTGAACGGACTACTAAACCTTTTTACCCAATAGGTTTAGAAGCAGAAGTAGAGAAGCATTTTATGCAAGTTGGATCATTTATTTTTAAAAAATCTTTCCAAATAATCATACAAATTTTGGTGGTTTCTACATTTCTTGCTTTATTTGCACACAGCTTCACACTGCAACTGAACTATAAGTAGAAAATTTGTCTCTCCTAGTCCTAAGCATAGCATATAACGCCGTTTCAGAACGGTTTCCTAAAAATAAATTGTAATGTTGTGGCCATTGGTCACTTGATCAATTCGTATCCGTTAGTCTTGTTCGACTTTCTTTTTTAAAGAAAAGCTTGTAAGCATACATGGGCCGGAAAAATGGGGTGGGGGGGTCAAAATTTTCAATTTGGGGGGTGGGTGTTCCGTCAAAATTTTCCGCCGGGGGGGGGTCGAAGCCCAGTTGGGGGGGTCAAAACCAAAAAATGCCTGCGAACGCTTTCTAGGTTGTTTTGGTACAATTTTCTGCCATTATATGAACAAAAATAACATTTCACACTATTTTATGACCGTATATGACACAAATCAGCAATTTGGACAAATTCATGTCATTACAAAAGCTGCCAGAGTCGAATTTGTTTTGAAATTTGTGTTTGTTATGTGCAGTTTTTTGGTGTAGTAAAGCTGGCCTGCACCATTATTTCCACAACCACTGCACAGGGTGGGTGGGGTCGGCTGCACGCCATTTTGGGTAGGTGGGTGGGGGGGTCCGGGGGGGGGGGTCGAGCCTAAGTTGGGGGGTGGGCAAACCCCCCCCCACCCCCGCCCCCCGGCCCATGTATGCTTGTAAGTGCCCATTTCTAAAAAATATTGATTAATTCTCATAGGCCGAAAGTTCTGACGAAAATCGTGAATTTTGCCTCAGACATTTTATTTTAGCAGAGCAGATCTGGCTTTTTATGTCTATTCAAAGCCTGAAAATAGGTTTTGGTTCACACTATGCTGGTTTGATTTAGTCCCAAGTCTGATTCGGCATTCGGGCTTGACATGGGCGAGTCCTCAGACGAGGAGGGAGACGAGTTTGATGAAGTACTGGTGAAACTGCAAAAAATGCCGGTCCCCAAAAATCCGCAGATATCTCCGATGTTCGCCTCCAGTGCAGAGCTGTGCAAAATGCCTCCTCTGTTTTTTATTGTAAGTAGATTGTTTGTTGCATTAATAATAGGGATCTGTTTTAAGGCGTGTCATATGGACCCTCTGCTGGATGATACGATCTCTTTTGCGCGAAAGGTGCGGGCATCAGGAGGAAAAGTGAAGAGAGTGGATCTTATGGATTCGTTGCCTCATGGATTCCTCAATTTTACCATGTGGAGTCCTGAATGCCGGGACGCCGCCAAGTTTGTCATGTATCGTTTGAAGGAGGCATTAGACATCAAATGAAATTCACCTCTGCTGGTCGTGCGTTAGAGATCAAATTGTATCTTCGTTCACGCTGGCGTGTCTTGAGATTGTCTGTTTGACGAGCAGTTCGCTTTTCGTCCATGCAGTGGTGATGGTAGTTCTGCTTTTATTGGTCTGCTTCGCCTTTCACTATACTGGGTGTCGCTAAAAGTTTGACTGAATTACCAGATTACATTTTAAGTTGAAGAAATTTATGGGTGATATTCTAAAACTTTAAGTTTAAGTTTGAGGTGAGACACCTTGTATTGTATGAATGTTTATGGAGTAAGCACTGATGCTGGAGTTTCTTGCATACGTGAGCCATTTTTGTTTGCTCTCGTACGTACTCTCCAAATGGCCAATATTCGTTTGCCAAGTTCAGTTTCCATTTAGGATCAAAATTATATTTGAGCGTTGTACAGAAATCAACAAGTGTTCAAATAGATACCGAATATTAGGCGCCTCTGTTGGATATTGATTTCTACCTGTGTTACGTACCGAGCAGTACGCGTCATCTGTTTGTTACTTGTGTCTCTTGTAACGATTTAAGTTGGATTGTTGAAGCTGGTGCGTTTGCCTGTGGCTTTCAGGTACTGGTCATAATCAGCTCAGAATGACTAAATTTCTATCCAATCGTTGATTGATGTTTTTGATCCGTTTCAGTATCTTTGAGTCTTTCACGCTGTGTGATCGTACTTGCATATATTGTTCGTGTTGATTTTTTGAAGCAGCATAAAAATTGCTAGTCTGTCTGCCGTGCCGTAGATGTGACACGTAAAGATAGAAGTGGGAGAAGCAGCTGATTTTTATTCTCATTTCCGCATAAAATACATTGATAAAGAAGATCTCATTAATAAGGAAACAATACAGTAAGAATCAAGATCGAATTGTAGATTAAACAGGCAATTTGTGCAAGCACACAAACGATGCGAGTGCTCCCAGTAGACGAAGTTAGCATAAGACTGGTATTGGCTATGGTGATCGCTGCTGTTGTTTGTCGCTTGGTACTGCTGAATTTAGGATACGGTAGAGATTCGGTGGTCACGGTTATTTTGGTGTTTGTTGATGTTGATGTCGATGAGGTGCGCTGGTGTTTCAGTTTCCAGGGGTTGGCTAGATTGCAGAGATCAAACCAGTTGCAGCAACACACTTTAGTACCTCCCTCGATCCTTGTACAGACGTTGCCAATTCTGGTGCAGAAATTCTTAGTGTCACAACCTCTCTCCACTTTGCCTCTAATACTCTTGATTAAACAGTAAGCGCAGTCATCAATGGTACCAGTTTCGTTAGTAGCGCACTTCAGTTTCGCATTTTTGCCAGGTCTACAGTAATTTGGGGTGTTACAATTGTTTGCGTTATTACAGCAGCAAGTGAGTCGAGTGCCGGAGAAATCGGTAATCGGGTGGCAAAAACTGCTTAGAGTGGCGCAAATATTCGTCTTGTCACAACCAGATTTTTCCAATGCATACACGGCTTTCTTTGTGTTAGACCACAGCATCATGCAGGTTCTTGTGCCCTCAGAACAGGTCTCACTGGTGCCATTTCTCAACAAACAACTCTTGATGCGCGGTTTCAGCCGTTGGTCGTTGCAGTTGTTTCGGTCATTACAGCAACATGTTGTTCGAGCTATTGGTTTGACCATGTCTGACGAACAAACACTTACGTCAGAACACTTGTGTGTACATCCGGCAGCGACAGACTTCTCCGAGGACCAACGGTGCCAGGTGACATAGCAGTAGGCGTTGCACTCGACGGTTGTGTTGAAATCATTGGTAAAACATGTCTTCAATTTTTTATTAGCATTGATGGCAATCATTAGCAGCAACAGTACAGCTAGTAGGCAGACGCCTTGCATCAGTAAACAACCACGCAGAAGGAAACAAACAAAAATACAGTGACGCATTTTAGTGCCAAAGAACGTTTGTGCAAAACACCACCTAGGCATGGTGCATCCAGGTGCAACTGTTATGACACGACGGTGCCATCGTCTTGCTTTAAGAGTCCTTGCCAAAAAAGTCAGGCAGTGGGCGGCCGATGGAATTTTTTGACCCCCCATTTTTATTGGCTCATTTGAATTGCCCTATTATGAAATCCCCACAGCCGCGTCGGTTTCGCTCTGGCCGCACTCAAACCGGAGTAATGGTTTGAAGAAGGGTGCTGCGCCGGATCTCCCAGACTTGGCTCCTCCATGCTCTTTCAACTGCTGTCAAATTGGCAGCTTTCGAGATAGCACCTTGAAATTGGACACACTTATACAGATTTTCCCGCTCTTTCAAACGCAATAGAGAACAACTGAATATGATGAAAACTGCCAGATTCAGACGCGATTTATTAAAGTTCGGGGACCCGAAATAGACGTGTCTTTCAATTGAAAGAAGTGCCTATGTGGCAACGAGCTCCAGAGCTGATATTTTCAACATAAGTTGACCATGTAAGGATGTATCAAAACCTACAGGCAAACCCACCGATTCGGCTTTGTTTGGGAGCTGTGCAGCTTTGAAGATGACCCTTTTGATCACGATTTTTAGGCATGACAAGCAAATGTAGATCAATTACTCTTTGTCGAAGGCACCTAGAGAGCTGTCACTTGCAGCCCATACTAAAACGGACATGCTCTTTCAGAATATCAGCTTCATTTGCCTGTCCAGTTCTTCAGTCCCAAGTAATTTTCACATTTTCATGTGTATGCTGAATCTGACCGAATTTCCGGTACCATCTAACTAGGCTGGTCACTACTTCTGTAGTTTCTGGTTAATCAACCTGAAATTTATCCCGATTGTGCAGAATTTCCGGCTCTTTCAATTGATTCACTCGCCGCATCAATCAGATGCTCAGTTGAAATGTTATATCTGAAGAAAGAAGAAAGAAAGTTTATTGTTAGCAAATGAAATACAGTATACGCCCAACAAACCGGACTGCAACACAGAGCGGGCTGGGCCGCTAAACGGCTACCAATGCCCTACCCTTCAAATGAGGTGTTAAGTCGTAATCGTCTAGAGCTTTACTAAAGCTGCGTGCGGACCTACTTTCTACTATGCCATTAGGTAAACTATTCCAGATTGAAATAACTCTCACAGCAAAGAAGTGTTTTCGCAAATCTAATCTGGCTTTAGGCAAGTACAATTTGTACATGTGACCTCGGGTAGACGTATAATGAGCATAAGCAAAAATGGCCTCAGCAGGAACATCCACCAATCCATGTAAAATTTTATATACCATGACAAGGTCTATAATAATGCGTCGTTTCTCTAACGACTCAAGTTTTAGAACAGATAAACGTTCAGCGTATGGAAGAGACTCGAGACCGGGGACACGTCTGGTAAACAATCTTTGAACTCGTTCCAACAAGTCAATATCTTTCAAGAGATAAGGGTTCCAAACTTCACTAGCATACTCTAGCTTTGGACGGACAAACGTTTTAAATAATTTCACCAAAAATGAATTTGTCCTGGTTTCAAACGACCGGAAAATTAAGTTAACCCTTCCGAAAAGACCGAGATATTTTTGATTTGTTCGGGAAGAATCCGAACCGGTTCGTCTCAAAACCGAATGTCCGAAGTTGGCGATTTAGTTCGGTTTAATAGGTTCGCACATACTTTTTTGGTTCGTATTTTTAATGGTAGAATTTAGCAAAAATTTCTGCTTTCCGGTTCGGGTAAATTCTTAGCAAAATTTTCATACGAACCTTTGCTGAAAATCACCCGAACAATTTACAAAAAATCGAACCATGATTAATGAACCATTAGGCGCCTATTGGTTCGTAAATGATTTTCGGCACTGCGAGCCTTTCCTGTAAAACAGAACCAATGTTCAAAATCCGAGTTTGTTCAAAATCTGACTTTGTTCAAAATCTGACTTTGTTCAAAATTCAACGCTTTTGCCACTTCATTCAGCAGAGGAAAACAGTCAGAGCACAGAGACAGAAAACATTCAAAGCAAAGCATAGACACAGTTAAAGCATTGCACGCGTCTGACAAAAGACTCTGACGTTGCCCTTAGATTGCTTGTCATTGTAAAAGAAATTAGGCAAATAGTGAAAGCGCCATTCACAATCGCCGACACAGTCTCACTTAGCATCGGTAGCACATTGTTGTTGTTTTCTTGCGCTGCATGTCAGCCATACATTTGTCCGCAGTGGTGGTGACTAGCCGATGCGCAGAGTTACAATCTGTACCATCTGTACGAAATTTGATCAATTTAGGATCCCTGAACCACTGGTCGCGGAGCTGTTTGGCTAACAAATCTAATCTGCGACCAAGCGGAAGCCGCACAAGATAAACATACAGTAGCGCCAGAATGCACTAAAATAACAAACAGATGAGACTGGGTACAACAATGCCGAGCAACTAAAACCGGCGCCAGTTTTAAAATTGGTAACATTTGCAAAAGTAGAATTTTTTTGCTAAAGGTTCAACTTTTTAGAAGGTGGAAATTTGATAAAGTCCGTTTTTGAGAAAAGTGTCTGGTTCGGGTTAAAGACTCAACGAGCCGAACCTAGATTACTAAAAACCAATGACATAGGTTCATAAAAAAATAGCAGATGCACCTTTATCGGTTCGCCTAGAAAAGATCGGAATTCGGATAATGGTTCAGAACGGTTCTAAGCACGAAAGTCGGAATTTAGTGAACAGAGCCTTTAAACACGTACCTTTATGTCGTCTTTTTGATCTTTGCCAAGTTTTCTACCTGAACCAAAAAATCACACGAACTTGCTCGTGTCTATTTCTGATAGGTTCGGCGATAGGTTCGGTACGCGTATACGCGTACCGGTATTTCGGAAGGGTTAACCAACTGAAATCCTTTTAAAGCAATTTGCTGACAATGTTTGGAGAATTTCAGATCATCAGAAATCAAGACGCCCAGATCAGATATGACATGTACAACCTCCAAATTTGCACCATTGGCCGTATATGGTGTGTCTGCATTGCCATGACCAAAATGTAACACCGCACATTTATGGATAGCAATAGAAAGCTGCATTCTATCTGCCCAAGCCATTACTCGTTCAAGATCGTTCTGCAATACATGATTGATTTGAAATTTTGGAACCGCAAAATAAATCTTTGTATCATCTGCATAGAGAACCAGGTTTGCCTGAGACAAAACCGACTCGACGTCATCTATGTAGACCAGAAACAGTAGGGGACCTAATTTGCTACCCTGAGGTACACCGGAGGTAATAGGCAACAGATTTGAGGATTCACTATCAATGCTAACGTATTGAGAACGATCAGACAAGTAATTCTGTAACCATTTTAACAATTTTCCTCTGACCCCTTTTGCCTGAAGCTTTACAAGTAGTTTTGCATGAGAAACCGAATCAAAGGCTCTTGCTATATCAAGATATATTACATCTACTGTTTGGTAGTTGTCAAGCTGTTTGGTCCATTCATTCATACAAAACAAAATTTGAGTAACAGTGGAACGTTTGCTCATAAAACCAAACTGTTTCGAGGAAATTTTGTTTGTACTAATTAAATATGAAGCCAACTGATCATAAATAATTGACTCAAAGACCATACCAGCTTTGCAAAGAGAGCTAACCGGTCTGTAGTTTTTGACACACTCGGCTGGCCCTTTTTTATAAATCGGTGTTATTCTTGCGATTTTCCACGCATCAGGCATGATGCCCAGTTCAAAAGAAATTTTAAAAATTTTGGTTAGAGGGTAGGTCATGAGAAAAGCCAGTTTCTTTAATAAGCATTGTGGAACACCATCAGGACCAGCTGACATTTTAGATGGCAATTTTAACAGGTGATCAAAAATTAGAGTTTCGCTAATTTCAATATTAGAAATAAAATTAAATTCCTCTCTTGTTGTAAAATCTGATTGTTTACAAATACGTTTTCTGCAGTGCAACCCTGGCTCGCATCATCGATTAACTTTGCTCAAAAGTGCAAGGCTTTGTCAACACTTATAGAAAACGCCAATAGGACACCAGCTTATATAGCACGACCACAACCGCTTTACCTTTAAGTAAATTTTGTTGAATAAAATTTACATGCTGTAGTACATTTAGCGGCTCCATACTAGCAAGAATTTATTGATAAAAGCAAGTGCACTGTAAGTGTATTATTTTGTTACATAGTATATTTCGAACGTTCAAACACTCAGTCATAACTGAGTTAAAAATAGCAGAAAAATAATATAACATGGCAATTCATTTACAATATACCGACCGAGATATACATAAAAAAACTTCAACCACACGAGGTTGGGTACATTGCGCTTTATGCAAAGAAGCGTAAGAAGATCATAGCAGGAAACATACATGTAACAGGTCATCCGCCGATGGGGGGAGGGGGTTGGGGGGTCTGCCGCCGGCTGGGGGGGTCTGAGCCAAAATTTTGGGAGGGGGGTAGGGCACTAAAAAACGCTCAAAAATCGAAAAAATAGCAATTTTTGGGCTAAAAATCGTCAAAAATCGCTAATTTGGGCTGAAATATAGCTAAAAAGTGCTGCTTTGCAGGCGATTTTGGCAATTTTTGGGTCTGAAATTGTAAAAAAATGCAAAAATTTGCTCAAAAATTTACTTGCCAGAAAAATCGGAGGGGGGGGGGTCGGCGAAATCGTCTCGGGGGGGGGGGCCCATCCGGGGGCCGGGCCTAAGTCAGGTGGGGGGCAGACCCCCCAGACCCCCCTGTTACATGTATGGCAGGAAAGGCTTTTGTATAATTCTTTGTCGCATTTTCTTGCCCAGTTTTGCCCATACAAAGTTTTACTGAAGTTTGCTTTTACTTACAAAAGCAGATTTTTGCACTGCGCTTTATGAGAGCACTTAGCAACGTTTGACTCTAAGAGTAACGACAATGGCCTGACTTACCACCTCCAGTCATTACTGTGCCAGTTCTACCACCGCCGTAACACATGTCTTAATCGATGGCAATTTATAGCTAACTGCAGCTTCTTGTGCACTTTAAGCATCAAGGGCGCAAGGCGTAACCAGCTTTAGCAAAAAAGTCACCAGAAAACATGGGCCAAAATCCTGCAGCGCTTAGGCTTGCATATTGCGCACGTTATAGATGTACGAGATCTATTGAGCTTTTCTGTAAGAGTAGACAAAGCCTTGCACTTTTGAGCAAAGTTAATCGATGATGCGAGCCAGGGTTGCACTGCAGAAAACGTATTTGTAAACAATCAGATATAACATTTGAACTGAGCATCCGATTGATGCGGCGAGTGAATCAATTGAAAGAGCGGGAAATTCTGCACAATCGGGATAAATTTCAGGTTGATTAACCAGAAACTACAGGAGTAGTGACCAGCCTAGTTAGATGGTACCGGAAATTCGGTCAGATTCAGCATACACATGAAAATGTGAAAATTACTTGGGACTGAAGAACTGGACAGGCAAATGAAGCTGATATTCTGAAAGAGCATGTCCGTTTTAGTATGGGCTGCAAGTGACAGCTCTCTAGGTGCCTTCGACAAAGAGTAATTGATCTACATTTGCTTGTCATGCCTAAAAATCGTGATCAAAAGGGTCATCTTCAAAGCTGCACAGCTCCCAAACAAAGCCGAATCGGTGGGTTTGCCTGTAGGTTTTGATACATCCTTACATGGTCAACTTATGTTGAAAATATCAGCTCTGGAGCTCGTTGCCACATAGGCACTTCTTTCAATTGAAAGACACGTCTATTTCGGGTCCCCGAACTTTAATAAATCGCGTCTGAATCTGGCAGTTTTCATCATATTCAGTTGTTCTCTATTGCGTTTGAAAGAGCGGGAAAATCTGTATAAGTGTGTCCAATTTCAAGGTGCTATCTCGAAAGCTGCCAATTTGACAGCAGTTGAAAGAGCATGGAGGAGCCAAGTCTGGGAGATCCGGCGCAGCACCCTTCTTCAAACCATTACTCCGGTTTGAGTGCGGCCAGAGCGAAACCGACGCGGCTGTGGGGATTTCATAATAGGGCAATTCAAATGAGCCAATAAAAATGGGGGGTCAAAAAATTCCATCGGCCGCCCACTGCCTGACTTTTTTTGGCAAGGACTCTTAAAGCAAGACGATGGCACCGTCGTGTCATAACAGTTGCACCTGGATGCACCATGCCTAGGTGGTGTTTTGCACAAACGTTCTTTGGCACTAAAATGCGTCACTGTATTTTTGTTTGTTTCCTTCTGCGTGGTTGTTTCCATCAAACACCTCTCTGGAGAGACCAGTACTGAGCTCATGTGCAGACTCAGAAAAGCAGCCCAAGATTGTGACCTGGCCAACAAGGACCTGGACTACTTCATCGCCCTACAGTTAGTTTGTGCTATTGGTAGTACACATAAACCTGTTCAGGAGCAACTCCTAACACGCGCCGCGCCAAATCTAGAGGAGTTCTTCAATGCCTTCCAAGCCGCTGAGGTTGCCAAGGCAGATCAAACAGCCATTGATGATGCAACAACAATGCCTACTGTGAGTCAAGCAGTAGCTGCTACCTACAAGAGGAAGCCAGACTCGGTCTCAAAGAAGAAATGGGGACAGAGACCACGCCCTCAACAACAGCAGTCAAGCAGTCAGCAATCAAAGCCGGGTGCAAGATGTGGCAATTGTGGTCGCGACAGACACAGAAACCGTGACAGTTGCCCAGCCCGCAATCAGACATGCCGTTTCTGCCACAACGTGGGACACTTTGAGGCTGTTTGCAGAAAGAAAGCCAGCTATGGAGCTGGTGCAAGCAAGGTCGTTCGTTCAGTGTCCATTGGGGCTGTACAACGGGCATTCCAGCTGACAGTGCAAGTGAAGCCAACTGATCAGCCGATGCAGATTATCACCTGTGCTGTGGATAGTCAGGCTGATATCTCTGGACTACCGGAACCGCTCATCCAGAGGCTGTTTCCTGGATTGAAGAGAACTGCCACTGACTGCCGTTTGCGTAACTTCGACAGCTCCCAAGTGGATGCCGATCTTCGCACTTTTCAGTGCACAGTCAACCACAGAGATCGGTCAGCTCAGGCACTATTCTATGTGCTACCCCCTCAGTGCAGTGCCGTTTTGGGGAAGGACTGCATTCAAGCTCTGGACTTGCAACTCTCGGGTGGAGACCTGTCTGTCAGGGCAGTGGCTGGAGCACCGCTGTCTGTACATCGACCACCCTCCAGCCCGGGGACCTACCAAGCGCTCATTGGAGGGCGCTACCCTTCCCTCCTCAGCCCTGAGATGGGATTGATTCCAGACCTGGAGCACAGGATTGAACAGGAGCCAGATATGCAACCCTACGAGTGCAAACTGCGTTCAATTCCAGTCTACCGCAATGAGGGTGCTCTGAAAGCAATCCAGGAGCTGGCAGACCTGGGGATTTGGACAAAAGTGGACCGTTCAACAGTTGTCAACCCCATGGTAGCTGCAGACAAGCCAGATGGGTCAGTGCGTGTCACTACTGACCTAACCCGCCTCAATCGTTTTGTGAAACCAGTGCGTTTCCCACTGCCTAACATCAGAGATGTGCACCAGCGCCTAGCCAAATCTTCCATCTTTACCACTTTGGATTTGGTAAAGTTCTACCACAACATCGCGTTGCATGAAGACAGCAAGCCGCTCACTGCAACAATCACGCCCTTGGGCCTGTTCCAGTACAACAGACTGCCAATGGGACTGTGCGATGCTGGCGCTGTAGCTCAAAAGTTCATTTCTGAACTCCTTCAGGAGGTGCCTGGATGCACTCCCTATGTGGACGACATCATTGTCCATGCGCCAGACAAGGACACACATGATGAGACGCTTCATCAGGTGCTGGAGAAGTTGGACCAAGCCAACCTCTGCCTGAACATCAAGAAGTGCAAGTTTGCTCAGCCAGAAGTCAAGTTTCTGGGTCGTGTGGTGTCACATGGGTGCATCAAGCCTGCCAAGGAGAATCTGCAGCCCATCCTCAATTTTCCAGCGCCAACTACAACCAAAGAAGTTCAGCGATTTTTGGGGATGATCAACTACCAGTCCGAGTACATCAGAGAGCTGCACCAGATGGCAGAGCCGCTCAGAGCCCTCACAAGGAAGGCAGCAAGCAAGACTGGCAAAACAAACAACCAGTTTGTCAAGTTCACTTGGGGCGACGCACAACAACAATCTTTCAAGAAGCTGAAGGAAGCAGTTTCAGAGGATCTACAGCTAGCTCTCTTCGACCCAAACAGAGAGACGACCCTGACAACTGATGCCAGCGATTGCGGCATTGGAGCCGCACTTAGCCAGATTCAGCCCAATGGCAGGGAGCAACCTGTGGCCTATGGTAGCCACACCCTCGATGAGAGACAGCGCAACTACTCTGCAAGCGAGAGAGAAGCTCTGGCTGCCATGTACTTCGCTGAATACTGGGAGAAGTTCCTGCTGGGCCGCCACTTTGTGCTCAGAACTGACCACCAAGCTCTCACCTCATTGCTGAAGCAGTACGGCAATGGCAGGAAGAGTGGCAAGTTCGAACGTTGGTTTGAGCGCCTCAGTGTGTTCAACTTCACTGTGCAGCACACACCTGGCAAAGCCAACATTGTGGCGGACGCCCTCAGCCGCATCCCTGAGTCAAATCGAGCCAAGCAAGCAACCAGAGGTGTGCCAGACCCGTTTGTCAGGGCACTACATGCTGTGACTGAGCAGCTCAGTGGGCCCACCTGGTCTAGCCTGAAGAAGCTCACAGCAAGGGACAGAACACTGCAGCAGGTGATGGAACACCTAAAACGCAGTACTCCCAAGGAACGGTTACCGCCAGCACTTAGCCCCTACAAGTCTGTCTGGCATTCTTTGACTCTAGAAGATGGATGCATTTCGCGTGAAGGTCGCGTGGTGGCGCCTCAAGCACTGTGGCAAACGATTTTACATCTTGCGCACAAGGGCCACCCCGGAATCGACAGGATGAAACGTCTGCTTCGCACATGTTACTGGTGGCCTGGTATGGACACACAGGTCGGACACACGGTCAAGGCATGCCAACCATGTGAGCAGAGTTCAAAATCCACACCACGCGTGAAACAGCCAGTTCAGGAGCGACCAACGCCTACCACTCCGTGGACGGAGCTCGCTATCGACATCACGGGCCGCTTTGCTAACGCGCCAAACGGACGTGGATATTGTGTAGTCCTGGTCGACTACATGAGCAAGTTTCCAGAAGTGTTGTGGACAGAGGACACCACAAGCACTACCATTATCAACTGGCTGAAGGAAGTGTTTGCCCGCTATGGTCACCCAGCTCAGTTACTCAGCGACAACGGTCCTCAATTCATCAGCCATGAGTTTGTCAACTTCTTGGCCAGCAGGGGCATCAGACACATGCGCGTCACACCATACAGTCCAGAGCGCAATGGACTGGTGGAGCGGTTCAATGGGACGTTAAAGGGTGTCGTGGAGACACTGCAACCTGACCCCAACCGACATGTCTGGGATGCCGCCATGCTCGATTTCCTGGCTAGCTACAGAGCTACACCAACTACCCAAGGGAAGAGTCCATCTGAGCTGCTTTTTGGATGGGCAGCCCGCCTGCCGTTCCAGTTCCCAAAGTCGACTGCAAAATCTACACCAGACACGGTCAGAAAACCTCAATCGCAGTCACGGGAGCCAGCAGTGGACAGACAGCTAATTGGCAAGCTGTACTACCCTGGGCCATATCGGAGGGGAGAAAAGGTCCGTGTAAGAAGACCAGCCGTGCAAGTCAGAAAGGGCCAGTCACCTTACACTTCGCCTCTGAAGATTTTGGAAATCCTTGGCTTTTGGACCTACCGTCTAGAAGATGGGCAAGTTGTCAATGCTCGCCGTTGCAAGCGCCATTATGTCTATACCAGTAGCCCATCTGATGATGAGGATGTCTTGCAAATGGTCAGACCAAACAGACAAGCTGGAGGTGGGCAGCAGACTCCCCCTCAATTGCCACCCCCGCAACAGGCTCAGTTAGCCACGCCGTTCTACACGCCGCCACAACAACGTTACAACCTGAGAGACCGGCAGCAGATCAAGAAACCCCAACGGTTGACCTACGATTTGTGATACGTTGTTGTGAAGACTTATGCTATTCTATCTTTCTGCCGGCACACCGCCTCTTTCTTAAAGGAGGGGGGTGGTGTCGTGTGAGTGCGTACGTATTGTAGTTGTGCATGCACGTTTCAGGTGTGATTGGGTATTCGCATGCAGTGGTGATTACCTTAGCTGTCACCCCTGCGTTGTAATAGACTTTAGCCGTAACTGGCAGGTCGGCCGACTGCGCTGCCCTGTCAGATTAGTTAGTCTGTGCGTTAGTGTGTGCCGTGCCTACTATTACCACATTACTTTATTGTTGACATAAAACTCCGGCCGGTCTTGCCGTCTTCGTACACTACACCGGCACCGTGCATTGCCGAGCCACAACCACGCGCCTGCAAGCCACAACCGACCAACGTGTCATACACCTTAAAATCATCAGCATTTGTTATTTATTTAGTTAGGCCACGTAATAAGTCAAATATGGCGACTCGTGGCCTGTCGCTCCGATGGCTCTGTGTTACTCGGGCGATAAACTTTGTCTATTGTCTATTGAAACAGAAATGTGAGCTCATTCTCGGAATTCTGAAAGCATTACCAATCGCTTGGTGTGCGAATCGTTGAGATTAATGCAAGTAGAAGGGCAGTAGGAGTCTAAACCTGTCAAAAAATCGGTTTGAAGATGTGCCATTTTCTACCCAATTCTTTGAACGACCACCGTTATAGCGTAGCGTATGGGCAGTTAGATCAATGTAGCTTACACCGCTGGATTGCCCTCGAAATTGCGCATCTGAAACACTCTCACTGGGGTGGCTTGCTTAATGGGCGTCCGAACCGCACACACTATTTTATTGAGGTACTGCAGCGGCATCATTGTCAGTCAGAAAAATATGAATTTTGCACCAAAAATTAAACTTGTAAAAATGTGAGTTACAGCATTGGAAAGGTCTTTTTAAGCTACATCGAATGGTGGGAAGAACATGATTGTGCGCCTTTTTATGCAAGAGTTATAAGCACCAGAGAAAGTGGCACATTTTGAGTATGTTTGTGTATGGTAATGTGTATACACATTGAAAAAACAATGTGTATTTTTCTGTATGGTAAATGTGTATGTGTATATTCAAACAACAGACAATAGTCTCTTGTAACGATTTTTAAAGTTGGATTGTTGAAGCTGGTGCGTTTGCCTGCGGCTTTCAGGTACTGGTCATAATCAGCTCAGAATGACTACATCTATCCAATCGTTGATTGATGTTTTTAATCCGTTTTAGTATCTTCAAGTCTTTCACGCTGTGTGATCGTACTTGCATATATTGTTCGTGTTGATTTTTTGAAGCAGCATAAAAATTGCTTGTCTGTCTGCCGTGCCATAGATGTGACGCGATAGAAGTGGGAGAAGCAGCTGATATTTACGTATTCTCATTTGCGCATAAAATACATTGACAAAGAAGATCTCATTAATAAGGAAACAATACAGTAAGAATCAGGATCGAATTTCCGATTAAATAGGCAATTTGTGCAAGCACACAAACGATGCAAGTGCTCCCAGTAGACGAAGTTAGCATAAGACTGGTATTGGCTATGGTGATCGCTGCTGTTGTTTGTCGTTTGGTGCTGCTGAATTTAGGATACGGTAGCGATTCGGTGGTCACGGTCATTTGATTTGATGTCGATGAGGTGCGCTGGTGTTTCAGTTTCCAGGGGTTGGCTAGATTGCAGAGATCAAACCAGTTGCAGCAACACACTTTAGTACCTCCCTCGATCCTTGTACAGACGTTGCCAATTCTGGTACAGAAATTCTTAGTGTCACAACCTCTCTCTACTTTGCCTCTAATACTCTTGATTAAACAGTAAGCGCAGTCATCAATGGTACCAGTTTCGTTAGTAGCGCACTTAAGTTTCGCATTTTTGCCAGGTCTACAGTAATTTAGGGTGTTACAATTGTTTGCGTTATTACAGCAGCAAGTGAGTCGAGTGCCGGAGAAATCGGTAATCGGATGGCAAAAACTGCTTAGAGTGGCGCAAATATTCGTCTTGTCACAACCAGATTTTTCCAATGCATACGCGGTTCTCTTTGTGTTAGACCACAGCATCATGCAGGTTCTTGTGCCCTCAGAACAGGTCTCACTGGTGCCATTTCTCAACAAACAACTCTTGATGCGCGGTTTCAGCCGTTGGTCGTTGCAGTTGTTTCGGTCATTACAGCAACATGTTGTTCGAGCTATTGGTTTGACCATGTCTGACGAACAAACACTTACGTCAGAACACTTGTCTGTACATCCGGCAGCGACAGACTTCTCCGAGGACCAACGGTGCCAGGTGACATAGCAGTAGGCGTTGCACTCGACGGTTGTGTTGAAATCATTGGTAAAACATGTCTTCAATTTTTTGTTAGCATTAATGGGAATCATTAGCAGCAACAGTACAGCTAGTAGGTAGACGCCTTGCATTAGTAAACAACCACGCAGAAGAAAACAAACAAAAATACAGTGATGCAAACACGCATTTTAGTACCAAAGAAAGAATGCTGGTGCAAAACACCACCTAGGCATGGTGGATCCAGGTGCAACTGTTACTGATACGACGGTGCCATCGTCTTGCTTTAAATGTCGCCAATGTGTTAGAATGGTCGCTCGGGCAGGAACTTTCGGTACAGCCTGGCCAGTTTTCGAAATCTTTCTGCTCGGCCAAGCCCAGCTCATTTGTCAATCTGCGCGGCCTGGCCCAGTCCGGCCCGCTTTATTTTGCCCAGCTTATTCGATAGCTCATACTCTGTTTCATATAAATACATTACTTCCTCCGATCAATAACTGAACACAAAAAAGAATTTGCGCTTGAAGTTGCTAAAACCGTTTTCGGACCATATTTTGGCCGTGTTTTTGTATCTTTTAAACCGCGCAGCACGGCCGTTCCTTGCCCATCCCTGTTTATTGTTGTAAACCCAAACAAATAATTTATTGTATCTTTTAAGCGCTTGAGAAACGGCGCCCAAAACAAGTGGATTTGGGGGCGCGGGACGCCTCATTGACCGATCGCCCCTTTTAGTAGTTGCGTACGGAGATCACTACATGCGCTGACTAGTGTTTCCAAGTCTAGCTAATTTTTCGCCAATTTTTTAAAGAGGGCCACCATCCTGTAGGCTTGGATGAAGATTGTTACATTTATGCTTAAATCGATAGCAAATTGTCATATCTACCCATACGCTGTTGGGTTATCTGTCTGATCTGTATGTCTAACATATCTGTCTGCGGACTCTAATGCTATGAAAGATTGTTTAAGTAAGTGGAGAGGTAGCGATGACGCATTTTTCTGGTTTTCCATTTTTTTAATTTGTTGTTCGAGAATCTCTGAAAGTAAATGTGCCGAAAGCATCTAAGGTAGACCTACTCACATAGTAAAATTCGTAGATATCTTTCAAAAGATGACCTAGAAAACTTCTTTTCTCTATTTTTTCAAAGCGTTGATCGTCGTTTAAAAAAGCCACCGTCCTGGGGTTTCGATCCCAATCTTTCTAACTGTGCTTATTCTGTAGCTAGGGTCTCTGCCGATCCGACCTTGGGAAGGAATGTACATATATGCGTATGAATTTTATAGCAAGTTTTCTAAGTAGGGTTCCGGGGGTAATCGCCGCTCAAGCGATGAAATAAGACGAAATAACGAGAGCTCGTAATCTGAGGCAGCAGGCAATAATTGGTTGTGGACGTTCTGGTGTGTTATTATGCAAAACAATAGTCTAGGAGTCAAAAGCTGTTGTTTATACCGGATTCGGTTGTATTTGTCAAAAATTTACAATTTGGGTACGCACGTTTTAAAGGATTTGTTCGGAGACCAAGAACACATATCTGAGGCAAAACTGAATATAGTATGCTGTAATTAGATGTTGATGTGTAAAATAATAATCAAGAGGTCGTCAGCAGTCATTTGATGCCACATTCTGTCGTCTGTGTTCGAAATTTGCAATTCAAATGATCTCCCCACCTACGACGCACTTTTTGTTTTTGTGTGTGTGAGTGTTGCGTTTGTTTGTGATGTATGTGAGGCGAGCTTTCAGTTTTTTGGATTTTGAAAATTGAATGAAATTAGCGTTTTCGGATAGGTTTTTCCAAAAAAACTGAGTTTTCGAATAAACTAAATCGATTTTGGGTTACAACAGATTTAGAGTTAGGTAGGTATGAATGATGAATTTAATTTTCGGTAGAAATTCTTTCGTAATCAATCATTAATAAATTAAAAAACGTTCTCAACTCAACCAACAAACACAATAATAGGTCAACAACAAACAAACAAACGACAGATTTTACTTTTATTCCATCTATCTGATTTTATTATTCCATTTTCCATCTATCTATACAAACAAATAGGGATGCAGGCGGCAAAACTGACTTTTAGGGGTCCCTAATGAGGGCGTATATCTCAGGATCTAAGCAGAGCACAGTAATGAAAATTTCAGCAATCTTTTAAGAATTTATTGATCTTTCATTTAAAAAAGGATTCACTCAAATCCGTTGAGATTTGCAGTTGCTACAGCGGTGGCAAAACTGACTATTAGGGGTCCCTAACAAAAATTTCAATTTTATCTACCGTATTCAGTTGACTCCTAAGCCTAAGCCTCAGCCTAAGCAAGAAAGTGATTAATTAATATAGGTACGTATAATAGAGGGACCCCTAAAAGTCAGTTGTTAAGGCAAATCTCAACCGATTTGAATGAATCTTTTTTAAATGAAACATCAATAAATTCTTAAAAGATTGCTGAAATTTTCATTAATGTGCTCTGCTTAGATCCTGAGATATACGCCCTCATTAGGGACCCCTAAAAGTCAGTTAAGCCGGGATGCAAATGGTATCCGGTATTATTTGGTATTTTCTAGGTATTTGGTATTATTTTGGTATTTGGTATTTTTTATACCAAATAATACCAAATAGTTTAAATAACTAAATAGTTAGCTTTTAAGCGATAAATTCTGCATATTTTGCGACTGTATACCATGTCAGAGCTCTTCTGTTCAGAGTTTTCTCTTTATTTCTAATATACTAAAAGTTTAACAATGCAGATACGCAGAACAACACGTCTCTTTACCGTTTTTGAGCAACAAAACAGCAAAGAATTCTGACCAGTTTAGCTTATATCAACCATTCATGGAAAATTCTCAAAAAGTTGGAGGGGGCCCCATGAAACGACGCAAGGCGATTTTGGGAGAAGGGGGGTCCGAAAAATCGGGATTTTTGGAACGACGTCGTTTATGGACGGCCCCTTTATCGAGACCGAGCCTAGACCGCAAACGTCACAACGTGCTTGCCCATTTCCCGAGTCAGTGAAAAACTATCAAATTCTGCTCGTTTTCTTTCTCGGCATGACTAGATTTCTTTTAGATGCAACAAAAACTCTTCCACTGAGGCAAAACTTATATATTTTTGCTGAAAAAAAAAAACAAAAAGTATGATTTTGCGCTAATTACAAACAGCTAGCGACCTGTTTATCAACTATTTGGAATTATTTGGTATTATTTGGTATAGAAAATACCATTTGGTATTTGGTATTTTTTATACCATTTGCATCCCTGCAAACAAATCTGAAAATTTTTGGCGAGCTAAAATTTTTGGCGAGCGGGGTAGCTATGTGGTGGAGAATGTCGAGGGTCTGTAGTCTATCGGTCGGTCCGTGAAGGGTAAGCCCCGCCCATAGCGCCCGATCCAAACAACGTAACAGGGATCACATCAGGCCTACGTGCAGGCCAATTTTCGCAACTCCTTTTCTTGACGTAATACGTGAGCCTAATTTGTCAAAGGAGTGCTGGATCGGCTAAGCTGCTCTAAAACATTAGCTGAGCGTCAAACCTGCGCGCTGTACAACGCCATTATTATTCGAAACTTTGGGGTCGCATTTAGCAACTATTCTGATCTGATTCCGATCCGATTTGCGGGGGCCTTACGACCTACGATCAGACTCGAGGTCCAGTTCGCTACCCCCGTGATTCGTCATCTCGGACGTTGCCCTTCTTTCACTGCCAGCCACTCCTAGCCATGCTATGCCCTGCCGATGATGTTAGCAAGTTTGGTGTCTGAAATTATAAACAATTGCCTTAAAAAATCACGGCACTATCCCATTTCACGGTGATTTTCATGGTTTAGGGGACTCAAGCAACTATTAGAGTATAGGGGACTCAAGACCTATTCTACTTTAGGGGACTCAACCCATCTGAACAGATTCGGCGCCCACCGCCAAATTCCGTTTCGTACCTGTTTTAAATCGGCGCCCACATCGTACAAAACATTAATTAGCGCTTTTCTACTATAGGGGACTCAAACTATTTCAGAATAGGGGACTTTTCAGTTCTATTCTACTATAGGGGACTCAAGCTATTTTAGAATAGGGGACTTTTCAGTTCTATTCTACTATAGGGGACTCAAGCTATTTCAGAATAGGGGACTTTTCAGTTCTATTCTACTATAGGGGACTCAAGCTATTTCAGAATAGGGGACTTTTCAGTTCTATTCTACTATAGGGGACTCAAGCTATTTCAGAATAGGGGACTTTTCAGTTCTATTCTACTATAGGGGACTCAAGCTATTTCAGAATAGGGGACTTTTCGGTTCTATTCTACTATAGGGGACTCAAGCTATTTCAGAATAGGGGACTTTTCAGTTCTATTCTACTATAGGGGACTCAAGCTATTTCAGAATAGGGGACTTTTCAGTTCTATTCTACTATAGGGGACTCAAGCTATTTCAGAATAGGGGACTTTTCGGTTCTATTCTACTATACGGGACTCAATCTCTATTCTCAGATGCTGTACATACATACAGTGTGTACGCATGTGCTTACTATCAATGTTAAATTCATTGCGTTGATTTTGTGATTTTTAAAAATTGCTGTTTTTCTTGTGTATATTAGTTGCAGACAGGCAGTGGCAGTGCCAGACACGAAAAACTTTAATGGCAAAGCATTGATCAAGGAAGGAAAATACTGAGGCAAAAATTAGCAACACATAGCAAAGTATCAAACAAGAAAGAAAACACTTAAGCAAAAAATTCAGGCACACCAGTACATTCAATACCAGTAATTCAGGCATCCATTGTTGCGTTTGTCTTCACCACCAGTAGAAGCACGCAATAACGTCGGCATTATTTTTATTTGCCCCGTATTTTCTGTTCTATGCAATACGGTATCCGCGCTTATCACAGAGGGTAAGCCAGTATTGAAAGACCTGGTTTACCCTTTGTGTGATGCAACACTTTTCATTCGAGGTACTAATTATGTAAGTTAAATGTGTTGGCTGTTGTACTTTTTGCATTTTTACTCTATGCCCCTGCCTTAATTTAATTGAGCAGTTCCTCAATTATATCGCGGAAGAAATTCCACCTGAATTATATAGTACAGTACAGACATTCAATTTAAGGGACACATTGCATAACAATAACTTGCCAATCTCTCATTGTTGAAACAGACACTCCGGTTTTATGACAAACTTGCTCATACGTCATTCTCAGGTTTCCCCAGAAGTAGAGCAGCTGAATGGCTTTGTAAAGAGATAAATTGCTATTTTCCCAAAAAACTGCCATCACAAATACTTTTCTTGCATTTGGCGTTTTTGCATCACCACTGTAATACATGCATGTACAAGCTATTTCTGCAAACACTACCTTCATGCACATACAAAAAGCGATCTTCCCATGTTGCATTGCCAACAAATGCCACAAAAGTCACAGGGTAGTGTATAGATCCTCCTGTTTCAACTTCCCGCCATCTCCGTGCAATGCAAGTGAGCGCGGCGAGACCCAGCACGTACCCCAGATCTTATGACAGGGCGGGACTCGACGGCCGTTCGGGCGAGCTTCCGCGGTTCTTCCAACCAATCAGGATGAGGTGGTGTGACCAAGCGGCGCGCGTTAATTGGACGAGGAGGAGCGTCAGGAAGAACGAAGGCCGGCAACTGGGTAGCTACATTGATTGATTGCTTCTAGAACTTTCTATCGGGGACTAACGTGCGCTTTGGCTGTATTGTGTGTCTTGTGGCTGGTTGTCTAGGTAAAAAGTAACCGTGTAGCCACTGTTTTCCGCACGACAAGGCTTCGGCCGACTCCTGAAGTGAGCTGCCTTCGCCTTCCTAACCGCCTGAAGTGTGGTTTCGCTGCGTCCTACTCCGATTTGCCTCAGTGTGGCTCGGGTGGTTCTCAGGTCGTCCTCCCCTCCGTTCGGCTCACCAATAACGTGTTTATTGGTCGGTACAAAGAGCGTCGTCAACAGCCATCGTCAACCCGGTTTTCTTTCTACTATCTACTTTTCTTTAACTACGCTGCAACCAACCCGTTTTTCCTGTTTGTTTTGCTGTTGGGCGAACATTGTAGTTTTATTGTCAGCACCGTTTCTACAACTTGCGAAATCACCAAAATCACCACCGTTTCTCCTCTTCCGTCGGTTTCTTCTGCCCAAGCCCCGTATGGAACCAGCCGGAGAGTGTCGGGTTAGGGCAGTAGTACCTCTGCGACAATTTCTAACTTAGAGGGCAGGGCCATAACATCAACAGTTTGAAGAGCACTGGCAGGAACCATAGGCCAATAGGTCATTGCATCGCAAGAAGTTCTTTGTCTCATTGGGCAGCCGACAGTCATTCATCTGACAAATAACCTGATCACTCTTTGTCAGACTGAACATCAATGCTGCGGGCGTCTGAGGATGACTGACAAATGCAGGGTGGAAATAGTTTATTTCACTTTAAAATATAAGAATCTGGCTGTCCGAACTGATGGTTAAGCTGACACTCCTAAAATCAAGGATCATTGAATGTAAAATGCATTAACGGAAAATTGCATACACTGCTTCATTTGCTGTAAAATGTAGACATCATGGATTTTGACTGGACAGTCAAAAAAAGATTGTTGAACAGCACCTCCGCAACCAATAGATATTGGTTCCCCACGTGTCTTCGCACCACAAATCGAAATATAGGTACATGGCTTGCCAGACTTGATTTCCACTGTGATTTTTAGACAAAATTTGGCTTAAATTTTAACCATTCTACATTTATCTGTATACATGCTACGTATGTACTGTAGCTGTACGATATATGGGCACTTGGGCTTGAAGCTTTCAGACGAACAAATGCCTCACTCAGTCAATGAAATGCTTATGTCGAAACCTGCCTTCTCAGAACAATTCTGAACGTTTGCAGAGCAAATGCTGCTCAGTCCAGTTTAGTATAATGAGTGGACAAAATCGTGTTGTCCTTTGTGGACTGAGGTATTTGTTCCTCATTTATGCTCTTACTCTGGGCCTTACAACTAGCATCGGGACCAACTACCCCAAACTGCCCTTGGTCAATGTATTGGTTTGGTAGATATTGAAACGAATTCTGGTAGTGTCATTGATGTCCACAAAAGATGGTTAACGAAAATTTCATCTGTGCCAAGCATTGACGAACTGCGATATGTCACTGTCAACTTTTACTCCTCTCTAACAACTTACTGTCATTTCAGGACCATACAGTGCCCATTTCTTTGTCTGTACCTTTTTGACTGTGCCACTGAGCAAAAAATCCACTTGAACAACGCCATACGCATTTCTGCCATGCAAAGTAACAAGTATTTTCGCGTGTCCATTCTTTATATGGAATCGACCATGACCAGCTGTATAGTCGCCGATAACCATTGTCAAACTGTATTCTAGAATAGAAAAAAATAAAAATAAATGTATGGTATATTTTAATACTGACAGCAGATTCAAATCCACGATATGCATAGTTTGTACTTGTCAACGATCACATTATGCGACTTGTGGTTACCTGTGTGGGTTGCAGAATGGAGGACACCTTTTCTTGCAGAAGAGTTGTTGACAGCTGACCCAAATCAGCTGCAATTTTAACGGCTTCACATATTCAACATGTTAGCCATCTTTGCTGTGTCACCGTTTCCTCTTAAAGCAACTGGGTGTTTTTGTACACCATACATTGTACAACATAGCTCCTCACAATCTGACCCATGTTAATGGAACTACAGGCTCCAATCCGTTTGCATATGTCACTGCAGTCTAGGTTTTGTTCTTCAGAAGACTTACGATCGTGTTGGAGGAACTGCTCAAATAAATTGAGGCAGGGGCATAGAGTAAAACTGCAAAAAGTATGACAGCCAACGCAAATTTAATGTAATTAGTACCTCGAATGAAAAGTGTCGCATCACACAAAGGGTAAACCAGGTCTTTCAACACTGGCTTACCCTCTGTGTGTGATAAGTGTGATACCGTATTGCATAGGATAGAACATAAGGGGCAACTAAAAATAATGCTGACGTTATTGCATGCTTCTACTGGTGGTGAGGACAAACGCGACAATGGATCAATGTACTGGTGTGCCTGAATTTTTTGCTTAAGTGTTTTCGTGTTTTCTTTCTTGTTTGATACTTTGCTGTGTTGCTAATTTTTGCTTCAGTATTTTCCTTCTTGATCGATGTTTGCTATTAAAGTTTTTTGTGTCTGGCACTGCCACTGCCTGTCTGCAACGAATACACCAGAAAACCAGCAATGTTTAAAAATCACAAAATCAACGCAATGAATTTAACATTGATAGTAAGCACGTATGTACATACTGTATGTGCATACAGCATCCGAGAATAGAGATTGAGTCCCATACAGTAGAATAGAAGTGAAAAGTCCCCTATTCTGAAATAGCTTGAGTCCCCTATAGTAGAATAGAACTGAAAAGTCCCCTATTCTGAAATAGCTTGAGTCCCCTATAGTAGAATAGAACTGAAAAGTCCCCTATTCTAAAATAGCTTGAGTCCCCTATAGTAGAATAGAACTGAAAAGTCCCCTATTCTGAAATAGTTTGAGTCCCCTATAGTAGAAAAGCGCTAATTAATGGTTTGTACGATGTGGGCGCCGATTTAAAACAGGTACGAAACGGAATTTGGCGGGGGGGGGCGCCGAATCTGTTCGGATGGGTTGAGTCCCCTAAAGTAGAATAGGTCTTGAGTCCCCTATACTCTAATAGTTGCTTGAGTTCCCTAAACCATGAAAATCACCGTGAAATGGGATAGCGCCAAAATCACTTGTCAGAAAAATCGTCTCGGGGGTGGGCAGGGTGTCTGGCCTAAGGCCCGGTTCACACTACGAAGTAAGAAATAAGGCGTCTGCCTGCAATAGGAACTAAGCGAGCGTTCACACTACGAAATAAGAAATCATCACAGTGAAAATCAGCTGCAGTGTATCGTCAGAGTCAGAAATCTTTTGGTGTTAACAATTTTTGGAAACTAAACAGTTCAGAGACCGACTCTTCAATGGTAGCTACCCCTAATCTAAACGTTCAAAGTGAAGTTGAGAAAATGTGAACCAATGGCGTTTAAACGAAACTACGTGTCCATGTAATGTAATGTACAAAAAACTCTAAATTATGCCCACTTAGTGATTTCTCCACCTTTCAGCTGCAAGCAGAAAATTGCGTAATAAAATGGCAACCCCGCTCTCCCACTGTAATGCTTACACAATTTGATCGAGCCCCCTTCTCGTCATACGATTCCATATTTTTTGCACGGCCCCTCAACGCAACGCGATTAAGTTAGGGTGCGATTTTAGAATTGTAAAATTCGGTAACTGCTGTTCGTGGAAAAGCCTCATTTTAGGACTCAGTGCGTGTTGAGCTGAGGTGACTG
The DNA here is from genome assembly GCA_030248155.1 of Sabatieria punctata. Classification (NCBI taxonomy): domain Eukaryota; kingdom Metazoa; phylum Nematoda; class Chromadorea; order Araeolaimida; family Comesomatidae; genus Sabatieria; species Sabatieria punctata. The sequence goes on from JASANB010006746.1 coordinate 146,589, forward strand.
GTTTGAAAAAACGATATGGTAAGAATGTGAACGGTGCAGTAGTTGCAGTCTGACCGAATAAACTCGTTTCAGCCGCCTAAACAGCAACAGAAAGGCGGCAAAGGTGGTAAGACAGATCCCAAGAAACCAGCCAAGAAGAAGGAAGGAGGAGGCGGAGGAAAGGCCAAAAAGAAGGTGACCAATTAGACATTGCATTCCCGTATTGTCCTGTTTCTATTTTTACGTTGTCCAGCTTTGACGTATTCTGAACGGAGATAAGCAACTAGTATTTCAGAAATGGTCTAAAGGAAAGGTTCGAGACAAATTGAACAACATGGTTCTGTTCGACAAAGCCACGTACGACAAGCTGTACAAGGAAGTGGTCACCTACAAGTTGATCACTCCTTCTGTTGTCAGTGAGCGGTTGAAAGTGCGGGCCTCCCTGGCTAAGGCTGCCCTTAAAGAACTCTTGGCCAAAGGTAACAGACGCGTCCGACTTTGCAGCTCGCTGCGATTTTATTTCCAAGGAAGCGTGTCTCAAATTAAATGGAAAAATTTAATTTTGCTGCCGTTGGGCAGAGGTTGGCCAAATAAGGTGAAATTTTAACCATGTGTGAGAAAGTTCTGGGTGTTGAAGTTCGGTACACACACAAGTGACCCAATCCTGAGAAATCAACAGTATAAATTGAGTAGTAATTTCAATATTGGTGGCTAATGGCTAATTTTTCTTTTTCATTCATGTGCATGGCGGTCCCAGTGAGGTCAGGGGTAGAGAAAAATAGAACTCTATTAAAAGCTTCACTATATAGCCTACTGGTGCGTTTTCAAACCACAGAAATCAATTTTGGTAACTACGCAACCTACTCTTGATCCAGACAACTACTCACTCAACCCAGAATTTTCATCCAAATTTTCAATTTCGGACAATTTTTTGTTGTAAAACCAGATTTTGAGCAATTTTTAATCGAAAATATGATTTTTGCTCAAAAAATTTAATTTTTAACCGAAAATTACGTTTTTAGACAAAAAATCGTAGAATATTTTCTAATTTCCCGCCAAATTTGAATTTCCCGTCGAAAATTTGCATGTAGAGTCAGGACAATTGCGCATGGAGACCTGGCTGTCCCCCTGGCTGCCGACCATGCACATGTATGCTTTTTGTGGTCATTGCCGCCACGTTATGTTCAACATAGACATACATATGCCATATGTTTATGGATCGGGTGCTGCCTCATTGATTTGTATAATAATTGGCTGTTTCTGCAGGAATGATTAAGTTAGTGGTTCATCACAGCGGTCAGTTGGTGTACACGCGAACGACCAAGGCAGATCAAGATCAGCAGATAGTCGAGTGAACACTCATAGTTGTTATTTGATTGTTTCGGTGGAAATAAACCTTTGAACCAGTGTATCGGTTTCTCTTCTGACATCGTTCCAAAGACGACCGCTGGCCCGGTTTCTGATACTTAATTTATTTCTTCGTCAGTAGTACGTAAGGCCAGACATGGGCTAGTATGTATGCTGAGCGGTGATGAATTTTCGAATTCTTATGAAGATAGCGGCGGCTGAAATAGGTAGAGGAATGGTAAGCGAAAAGTCCCTTTTTAACTAAAATCAAGGTTTTTAGGCTTATTTTCGGCTAAAATAGGAGCTGCCCTGAGCTCATTTGCACCTAATCTAGGCATAGTTTTATCAAATTGTATACAAATTCATTCTAAAAATTCGTGAGGAAGTTGGCCCATGTCTGCTTAAAACACCAAATACCTCGAGCCTACATTCGTTTGTTAAAGACAATGGTGTGCTTGCTAGGTGATTTTGCTGTCATGGGGTTGTTTTATGTTGGTGCTGTGGCTTTGCTGTAGGTCTGCTTTTCCAAACCACCTAGCCCACCCATGCTCCCTGATTTTATTTTCTTGTTTAGTGAGCCGAATCAGTTTCTAATGTTTGCTTTGGACTTGAGCAGCTGCTGACTGAATAAGTTTGTTGCAAATTATTCTGAGTTGGTCATAGGTAAATACAGCCGACTTATTTATGGTTAGGTTAGGTGCCCTAGGACAGCCAGTTGCTACTTGCATCAATGGCCTTTACTTATTCTTGCAGTAAACCAACAGGATGGGGTTTGACGTGAAGCGGCTGGACATATACCGCAAGGTGCCAAAAGATCTAACCCAGCCAACGCTAACCGGTGCACTTGTTTCGGTCGGTTGTGTGGCCTTCATTCTCTTTCTATTGCTATCCGAGTTTTACAGCTTCCTCACGGTGGACATGTAAGAGTGGGCTATTTGCGGCCTGTTTTCTGTTTAGCTTTTCTTCCTTTTTAGCGTCAGTGAGCTGTTCGTTGATGATCCAGAAAAGGAAGGCCGAATATCAGTGGCGCTCAATGTGACGCTGCCTTTCTTGCAGTGCAAGTGTACGTTTTCTGGTCTATATGACTGCTGTGTCCGTGCATGGGAAATGCAAATTTGCAGACATCGGTTTGGACATCCAGGATGAAATGGGCAGACATGAAGTAGGCTTTGTGGAGAACACACAGAAGTTTCCAACCGACGATGAAGTCGGTTGTCGATTTGAAGCCAAATTTCAAATCAACAAAGTAAGTGGTGACGCTGCTGTCTGTGTGGATGTGTCAAATTGCCTCAGGTGCCTGGTAACTTCCATGTGTCTACTCATTCTGCCGGAGAGCAGCCGTCAAATCCTGACATGAGACATGTAGTCCATTCGCTTGAATTTGGACAAGATGTTAAGGTTGTATTTTTCATTTGAATATTTGCCCTCATTTACTTTGACCGGTTGTTTTAGCATAAAAACACGTTAGGCAGCTTTAATCCATTGCGGGATAGAAACGCTATGCAGCAGTCAGATGGTATAAAATTTGTCTGTTGGTTACGCACAGTTTGCTCGCGCTGACGAGTCTGATTCGGTCGAGTAGTGCGGTTTAGCCCTATTGAGACTAGAAAATCGAACTTCAGTATAGAGAGCACAGGCGATTTTTCTTGCAAGTAATTTTTTGAGCAAATTTTTGCGAGTTAGAATTTCAGACACAAAAATTGCCAAAATCGCCCGTAAAACAGCACTTTTTAGCTGTATTTGAGCCCAAATTAGCGATTTGGCCGACTTTTCGTGATTTTTGAACGTTTTTAGTACCCAACCCCCTCACCAGGCTCCATACATGTAACAGCTCCGGGCCGACCTGGGGGTAGGGGGGTTTCCTCAGGTGGGGGGTCGAGGGGGGGTTTCGCCCAGGTGGGGGCCCAAATTTCAAAAAGCTCCAAAACGCCTAGAAATGCGTTTTTAGCACGTTTTTTTCAGCAAGGACGCTAAAAATCGCTATTTTAAGCTGCCAAATAGCGTTTTAAAGCTAAAACAAGCAAAAAATGACAAAAAGAGCTTCCAAAAACACCGATTTTTCTTAAATATCAGCAGTGGAAACGCCAAATTCGGTTTCCAAAGGCTTTTTTAGTGAATTTTAGGGTAAAAATTAGTGATTTCTGACCCAGTTTGTTAATACTGGAGCCACTACCACCACTTGTATTTTTTGGTCGGGGGGAGGGGTCCCTTAACCTGTCTCGGGGGGGTGGGGGGTGAGGGGGGGGGTTTGGCCTTTCCAGCAGGGGGGGTAACCCCCCCAAACCCCCTAGTACATGTATGCCAGGCTCAGACCTTCCAAGCCCTTCTCTCCTCTTCGGCGGTTGACCTGCATATCCGATCCGATGTGGCGGGGGCTGTACGATGTACAGCCCTACGATCAGACCTGCACGGTCCATTTCGTTACCCCTTATATCGTCATCTCGGACGTTTGCCCTTCTTTCACTGCCAAGCCACTCTAGCCATACTGCTGGGCGCCAGGTACTATGAAAGTGCCTGGCGTGGTGACGTCATGGTGCCGACAGCTCCCAACGGCCGCCCGGCGCATCCGAACTAAACCGGTATTCGCCTTATCGCTGGTCACTCAGACGGCTCCTGACGTCGTTGATTTTCACTCCAACGCGGCATGCTTTTTGGAGCGGCTTTCGGTGCAACGGCAGATCCAGTTGGTTCCCATTTTACCTACTCACTGTAACCAGTTTTCGGTGGCCTGGGTGGAGCGTTCTGCCGACGACCAACTCTTTGCAGTAAGAAACTTGCCGCCCCGAGAGGATGAACCACTACAACCGCTAGGGATGCAGGGACCGCCGTGAGTCAGAGGCAGCGAGCTACCCACTGAGCCAACGACGCGGCGGTGACCTGCATATATTATGGGCCGGAAAAATTCGGAGGGGGTGTGGTTTCGAGGTCCCACAATAGTCCAAACCAAAAACTCCTAAAGTAGCGAAAATTTTCTCCGGGGGTGTGGCGCGAGTTGGTATCAACGACCGAGGGGGTATTTGCCGGCGAGGGGGTAAATTCCCTCACCCCCGGCCCATGTATGACGACCTGACATGATGGTGATGACCCGACGGTGATGACATGTATGTTAAAAGGTGATCTGATTTTCACTAGCCTATATTTTACGAGTTATTAGACTATTCAATTCTTTCAACGTGACAGCTCTCTACGCAAGCGTTCGATTAGATGGTGTTGGGAATATGAAAGCTCGATCGAATCAGACTAGCTGCTAGTTTATTTAGGCACCGTCCTGTCGTACTTTTAATTGGTTTGGGTTTCAGCACTCAACTCACATGATTACGTTCTCAAGGTCGTTCCAACTATTCATGAAGATCTCGGCGGCGATAGACTATTTTCCTACCAGTATACATACGCTCATAAGGTAAAATGCGGTGTTTTGTCATTTCCTGCACGTTTGGCGGAATTGTGGTCTCTGAGAGCGTTGCAAAATCCGTCGTACTGTACCTGCTTGAATTGATACCACGCAACACGTGTACCGATCGACCGGAATTCCGCTCTAGTTTCGGTGATGAGGGTGTCGTGCCGGCCGGAACCGAAACTTTTCTGTTTTTTGTTCTTTTCAGAAGATTTGCTAAATTTCGTGTCATTCGGCTAAAACCAAATAAAATATCACTAAAAACTTGCGCACAAAATATTTACAACAACATAATCGCAACTTGAGCTTGAGCTAACATCTGAACTTGCTTCATTTTTGTATTATATGTATCTGTTCTTAAAGTAAGCTGTAACCTACTAAAGCCTAGGTCTGGGCCTGATTCTAGGTCTAAGCTTGAGCAACTATATCTAAATCTGTGCTGGAACCGAAGTCTGAGCTTGAACCTATGCCTAAGCTAGAACCTACTAGACTAGTCCAAATCTGCATAGAGTTTGAATGAACCTATCTTGAGCAAGCCTAAGCTGGAACCTATGCACTACACTAAGCTAAGCCTAAGCTTGGATGGACTAGCCTAAGTCTACAAAGTTTGTTGTAACCTACATTTGTATTGATTCTAACTCCATTCTATTACATAAAGACTGTAAATTAGAAAAGACAGAACTGGGACCATACCATCTTGATGGGTTCGTTCGTTCGTTCGTTCGTTGATCAATTGGTTCAGGCACAATGTGAAGTGAAAATGGCAGCCCTTTATTTATTATAATTTATTATGTTCAAATACTTTGTGCGCAAGTTTGGGGTTCCCGCGATCCATGTGCGTGAATTGGTTGTGCGCAAGTTGATGTGCCCGCATGCATGTGCCGGGGCCTGGGGCTTACCCCTCCTCCTCGGTCGGCCATACCCCCTCGCCAAAATTTTTTCGCTTTTTAAGGCAAAATAGGCGATTTTATTTTTGGATGTTGTTGGGACCCGTACCTACAAGACGACCTCCAAACTGCCCTCCGGATTTTTCCGGCCGATGTATGCCTGTGATGCCTCCCCTCCAAGACGATTTTTCCATCCTTCCTACAATTGATTGATTGATTCTTAGGCTTCGGCTCAAGCTCAGCCTGAGCCTTACCATACTGGTGGAAGCAGGAAAAAAGTGGTTAAAACACAAACCTGGCAAACTTTTATGCTCAGAACACCTTTTGAATGCGTTTTAAAGGCTAATTTCCCTATCGCTGGTTGAGAAGCAAAATCCTGGTACACCGCTGATTTTTTTACCTAGAATCCATCCATAGAACAAAAAACAACTGGCCTTAGTAAGCCATAAGCGCAATACAAGATCCACACAACTCAGACGCATTCAGCAGTGCCGTGGCAATTGCCTTCGCAATGGCAAAGTTGTTGGCTAATTGGGGTTCGGAGGTGATATCCTACTATTTAGACCCAGATTACTGATGCCCTCAACTTCAGAGTTTGTTAATATCCCCTATTGTGATGGGGGATACTTTGGTGAGAGAGTTGTCTGTTGCTGTCTGAAAAATTTTTTATTAAAATTGTACTTGGCCTTACAAATTCGGTCGCTCACTATATTGGAGTGGGCGCTTTTTGCTCTGCAAACGTGTACAATTGTTCTACTCCGTCAAAAAGCAGTGTTTCGATATCAATATCTCAAAATCCGAAAAAATACAACTGAGGCAATTGTTCATCAGAATGCTTCAATTGTAGTTTCGTCTTAAAAAAACGGATTTCGCTTTATGCACGCACTGTAACCACTATCATGCTGTATAGACACCACAATACATAGCGACAAATGGATGGTAAGCAAAAAAACTATTTTCGACTAAAATCGAGGTTTTAGGCTTATTTTTCACTAAAATAGGTTAAAATATGCTATTCTCAGAGCTGATTTACACCTAAATCTAGGCATTTTTATCACAATTTTCTATACAAAATTCTTCCTGCCTGAGGGGGTCACCCCCATTTTCCCATGTGTATGTACACATTTTCTTGAGGGAAATGAAGACATTCTAGGAGTACATGGCGTACCACCATTCCGGCCAAATAATTCCAGCCATTTGGTTTCGGTACGACTTGACCCCAATAACCGTAAGATACACGGAGAAACGGAAACCGTTCTACAGCTTTCTCACTACGGTATGTGGTCGGTGCATGTAATTGGCGCCTTATCTTGATGTTCCAATTTAGATCTGTGCCGTGGTTGGGGGCACGTTTACAGTAGCAGGCATAATCGATTCTTGCATATTTACGGCGTCCGAGTTTTACAAGAAACTGGAGATTGGGAAGCTCAGCTGATGATCTTTGCTCCTTTAGCACTCGATCGTTTTATTATTTATTGGTTTGCCGTTATATTCAAATCAAACCAGTGCCTTCCATACTTGGCGCTTCTTTCTCTCTTTGTTACGGTGTTGGGTTTTCAGCAGTTTTATACGTTTTTGGTTGTTGTTGTTGTTGTTGTTGTTGAAGCGGCTGGTGAATTGATTTGTGATTGATGAGTTGTGCCTGTAAACGAATCGTACTGGTTGTACAAGAGACCTGTCTTGTATACAGTGAGTGAGGAGATCTGAGTTATAGGCGGTTACGGTGGCGGATGGTGTGACTGATTGGGTTTTTTGTGTCTCGTGTGCGGGAGCCTAAGTGGGTCGCTATTTTGCGATCATGGCCCGGTGCGCCGAGTGCTGGCCTAAAATACCTATGGGCCCTGTCTATTTGCAGTGTGCCGTTTGTAGGTCGCCACGGATCTAGTTGGCTGCCGTTGTGTGCCTGATAAAAACGTAGACCTGTTTGCAAAGAGGTCACTACAACTTTGTACGGTGCGCACCTTTGAGCAACCCCCACTGTGTGCGGCGCACCGTGTTGACCTAGATCCCAGCGCCTCTAGCTGTCTTCGCCTCTCTCTCACTCTGTCTGTTTGTCGGCGGCGCCCATTGGCAGCCCTATTTTAGGTCCGAAAAGTGGCCCCCTTGGCCCCGAGAAATTAGTACAGTGGCGCAGACCCCGCCGAACGCGTTTTGTCAACTTTCCTGTCGCTCCCCAATCACTCACATTAGTGTGCCATGGACTCCTCCACTCTTGCACACTCGATGAGCAGCGTTCGGAAGCTCCTCAGCGCAGCGCCTTCGCTTCCGCTCAACCTCTCCTCTCCTGCTCTCTCCCCCACCGAAACGGCCCTCTCCTCAGGCTCCTCCGTCGACAGCGACGACCCGAAACTAACTGTCAAAGCTCCGGCCCGAACCGACCGAAAGCGCAAGGCTGCCTTCGAAGCCTGGCATCAGAAGAAATTGGCACAGATGGCGGCAGAGGACAAACCAGACAGCACTACTGCCTCTGCCAAAAATGGATTACTCACTCAGCTGATTCAGTCGCCCTCTGCGCCTCCTCCGGTGATGACCTCTGGTCAGCAGAGTCCTTCAAGCTCAAGTCAGTGGCACGTGAGTCGCAACTTGACCGCTCCGAAACTGTCGCGCCACAACGACGCTGCCTACTACCCCAACATACAATGCATTCTGTGCAACGAATGGGTCTGCTCCAGAAACCGCTACATGCACATTGAGTCGCATCTCCAGTACCGACCCTACAAGTGCAGTGTATGCGGCTACGACAACCGGAAGGAAATATTTATCAATCTGCACATCAAACGCACGCATCAGAACACTGCTCAAGTGATCTACGAGCCCAATCCCGATCTGGAGCACAGGTGACCGAGGGCAGCAGAATTTGTGAGATTGGGGCTTACTTTGTTTTTTCTGTTTCAGGGCGTGGCTATTGGCCGAGCAGTGTTTGCAACACACCCGAGAAATTCTGGTCAACGAGGAGAAACAGGGTGCCGAATTGGAGCAGGCGCAGGTGCAAGCCGAACAAGCGTTGAAACCGAAGGTTGACACCTCGCTTCTGGCCAAGTACGCCGACGTTTACCGGCCCAAGATCTTCAACAGTCAACGTGCCGAGAAGAGCCAGCTGATAGAAGAGTCGCGACAGATGGGGCTCGTGCCCGACTTCACTGAAGTGGCCAACATGGAGTCGCAGTGCCTGATGTGCGGGGCTCACGTGCTATCCCACCACGCCGTGCTGGAAGAGCATGCACGCACACATTTGCAGAGACCGTCCTACAGGTGCAACATTGAGGGCTGCACGACCGAACACCATTCAAAGAACTTTCTCAATCGACACATGAAAGAAGTGCACAAATACAGACGGGCTCCTTACGATCTGCTTGACGAGGACAGCTCGTTGGCACTGCAGCTCAGTCAGCTGTGTTGCCAGGCCTTCCCTGACTTCTTCAACAAAAACGGGGCCCAGAAAGGTCGCGCGGCCCGGGCTGCAGCCGCCAAATCGCCGGCCGTCCAAGAGACACCAGTTACGCAGGTGCAGATTCTGCCCAAAGTGCACATGTGCTGCTTGTGCAAAGAGCAAACCACCGATGATTACGGCAAAGTCTACGAACACGTCAAGTCTCACCTCAGTGTTGCGCCGTACGCCTGCAAGCTGTGTCTGGCCACTAGCGTGTCTAAAGATTTTATGCTTACCCACGCCAGCAAACATCATCCAGATCAGAAGCCGTTCGACGTACTTCGCAATCGTATGCAAGCTGCAGTCAGTCAGCAGGTACGTACAGTATATTGGTCTTTGTACTGTTGGCTGAAACATTGCATTTGTTTCAGTGCAACCTACTTTTCTCGCTTTGCTTCCCGGATGTCAAAATCAAGCCATGGTTACATGACCCTGTTTGCTACGGCGAATAAAAGCACCTTTAACAAGATTTGATATTGAAAATTCTAAGCGGAACGCTTGAGTCACGTTTATGCTTACGCAACTTTATTTTGTTCTTACGCTTTACAATGCTAATTCGTTTAGCTGTCTCTGTATGTTAGTGTTCGATACTAGACCAAACCAATTAATTTGCAGTCCTTGCTAGCGTGTAAAAGTCGATGACTTTCGATCAAATGCGGCTTCCGTCGGCTTTTATCCGATAGAAAACATTATCAATCGACACAGTTAAAGCACATGACGTAAAATAGAGTAAAACGTCGCACTACGATACGAAAACAAGTAATGCAGCAAACAAATTACGTACAAAAAGGACCGCCAACGACCCTAGAAAGCTTAGAACGGAACGCACCAGCTACGTACATACCGGATGCACCGGCGACCTAGGCTTATAAAGTTACAGGTACACTAGACCAAACGAATCCGATGGCTAAACAAGAAAGAAAACTTGAAACCCGCCAAACAGACACATACGATATGTATGGTGTGTATTAGACACGGAAACAAGAGTTCCATTTAAGGAATGATGACGTTTTGTCTTTATAGCGTACGGAACGTTTTAGGTGCCTTTTTTAGTAGAGTGCGAACCGGTATTGGGTAGGCGTTTGAAACTGTTGCTGCGGGGTTTTGTGCCAAACCGTTGCCTCTTCTATTCTTTTGCGGCTGCTTTTCTCATGTAGCACACCAATAGTCATCCGCCGAAGGGGGCTGGGGGTCTGGCGCCGGCCGGGGTCTGAGCTCAAAATCTGGGAAGGGTTGGGGCTAAACATCGCTAATTTCGGCTCAAATACAGCTAAAAAGTGCTCTTTTATAGGCGATTTTAGCAATTTTAGTGCTTAAAAAACTAAAAAATGCCGGAGGGGGGTCTCCGATCGGGGATCTACCTAAGTCGGGTAGGACCAGAACCCTACCCCCTGTGTCATGTATACCAATAATAGTTATGTTTCTTCCACGTAAACCTAAATATTTTTGCAAATAACGTATTTAAAAAGTTACAGAATGGGTCTGTTTTACTGACACGCGGTTTCTTGGATTAATTAAAGAAGCATTTATTATTGGGATTGGGGTCTGCTTATTAGCTCTGGGTCTTAGAATCGTAAACAGGGTCCGGCCAGCAGTGCACAATTTCGGCTGTCAAGTTTTCCCGAGTCTGCACACTTACGGAGAAACTGCAGAAATATTACAAAAAAAGAAAGGTCTACCAAAGAAGTCACAGCCCAACTAGAATTCAAGTCCTCCTCTTTTAGACACATGACCGTTCATCTGGCGAATCTGATAATCGGCGTCTAATTTCTGTCGTTTCGGACTAATGTCCTCCGGCTCCAAAAAGCTGGCGTACAAAGATCGATTGGGGGTGTAGCGTCGTCCCGAGCGCAGTTTGACAACTGACGGCGATGAAACCTTTTTCAGCTTCATTCGCAGGCCGCCCAGTCTCGGTCGTTCCTCTGCGTCCAGGTAATAGTCTCCAGCCATCAACTCCGGACTGCCCGAGGCATCGCTGGCAGTATCCCAGTCGGTCTCCTCAACATATGTTGCCCGTTGCTTCCGCTGCCGGAGCCTTTGCGGCAAATGGTTCGAACCGTTATCACCGTTTTTCGACATCAGACGTCGCAGAGTACCAATGGCAACGGTAGATATGTTTCGCAAACGGTCCTTCATTCGAGTTAATCTTGCCTTGTCGGCCCCTCGGCCTCTGGCTGACGCACGCTTCGGTCGTCTGCCGCGTTTCGCTCTTCCACCTCTCTCGGGTGCAGACGGTTCGAGAGCAACGTTGCCTGAAGTTAAATCGAATGTATGTAAGATAAGAAGAGCACCGTCGCTATCGCTAAACTGGGAGCATATCTTACTCGACAGAGTCGCTTTCACTCTAACAAAACTAGCTCATAAACCACTTCCAAATACGGACGGCCAGTTATGTACGTATGCTTTGAAGCATTGTGTCTAGTAGACAGACAGGGGCAAAGGGGGCTGAGGAGAGTTGGTCCATTCAGGATCTGAATTATCCCCCTCGGGCTGAGCCGTTTTACAGACGATTTTTGCAATTTTAGTGTCTGAAAATTCAAAAAAATGCTATTTGCTCTTAAAATTACTTGCCAGAAAATTCGGAGGGGGTCTGGCCTAAGTCGGGTGGGGCAGACCCCTGTTGAGGTAAGGAGGTCTAACCCAAACTATGCAAAAGTTCATCTGCCTAGGAGAAGGGGTTGAAGTGTTTGGGCCAGGCCGGGGATTAAGAGGACAGGAGAGAGTAAAAATGAGGATTAGTGCAGCAAAAGCAGCGAAAAATGGATTATCGAGCTGAAGCACTAATCTGAGCTCAAACGGACATGGGCAAAACTGTGGTTGAGCCCTTCAGGTTCGGACCTACACCCTCAGACCGCCGCTATCCTCCCTAGAAAATTTTGGAAGAGTTTTGTATACAAAATAATAATGAAAGTAAGCTTAAATTATGTACAAAATATCTCAGAATAACTTATAACGTATTTTTAACGAAAAATAAGCGAAAAAACTGGATTTCAGATAAAATTGGACTACTTGGCTTAGCACCGCTTAGCCGTCGCTACCCTCTCATGATTTTTGGATTTAGCTTGAAAATGTAGAAAAGTTTGCCTCGCAGAAAAGTCGATGTCGGGTGAAAAAACGTCTAGCGGAGGCGGGAACCGATCTGGGACTTCGCCCTTGCAAGGGGGACAAACTCCCTTGTTATGTGTAGTATCCTCAATCCCCTTTGCCCATGTCTGCGTGCATTTGTGTGCTTAGACCAGCCCATCCGTTCAGTTCATACAGCCGTCCTGCAGTATACAAATTAGTGCAGTACAGCTCACTACATACTTATGGCAACAAAATTTGATCTTTTGTGCGGTGAGAAAGGACTTTGTACGATTACAGCGACTGTACAAACAATTGGTGCTTTGGCGTTTTCTCACTCAAACTCAACTACTACCCATACCACACATGGGCCGGGGGGAGGGGGTTTACCCTGACCAGACACCAAATTCCCTGACTTTTCCCTGACTTTTTTAAATTCCCTGACTTTTCCATGACTCCCTGACTTTCCAGGTCCCGCACGAACCCTGTTTACAGCTAAAAACAAGCAAAAACGATAAAAATGGCTTCCAAAAAACACCGATTTCTCTTAAACATCAGCAGCGAAAACGTCAAATTAAGTTTCCAAAAGCTTTTCAAGCTAAATCTAAGCTAAAAATTAGTGATTTCTGAGTCAGTTTGTACTAGTACCTGTATTTTGGGTCGAGGGGAACTGTCTCCGGGGGTGAGGGGGTTTGGCCTTTCTGGCTAGGAGTAATCCTACAACCCCTAGTACATGCATGCTACTATCTATGCTCTTCTTTCAGCCAATCGATAACCTGTTGTGTGTGTGTTCGTACTTGGCTTATTATCAGAAAAGACGATGAAACCGTTAGAGCGAGAGCGAGTTCTGGGGCCGGAGGGGGAGGGCTTCAATTGTGATTCTCGACGTTTCCGCTTATTGGTTTCCCTGAGACGATAGCACTTTGCTTCTGGACTAGAAATGCTGCTAGCTGTGACGTCCGCTACGGCGCAAGCGAAAGCTCCGGTCTTCTTTCTGAAAATCTTACCTTACACTCGCGCTCTCAATGAAATACAGTTGCAATAACAGTTTCAGTATCTGTGCTAAGTACATTTTGATTTCGACAACCAGATTTCAAATCTCCAATAATAAGGTGTACTTTAGCTGTTTTGTTAGGCCTTTTTGAAGGCCCATTTCGAAAATATTTTATTTTAAAGCTTTTTTTGGCCTTCAAAACATTTTTTTACAACTCTAACTTAAGTTGAACCAAATTTAATCCAGGCTTTCAGGGACTGTATAGGCACAACGTTTAGTTTACCAAAGGACTTAGTTGAATTTGCAAAAGAAACTCAGTTGCAACATGCTACGTAGAGTGCGAACTGGTATTGGGTGTATTGGGGTGTTTTCCAGGTATTGTATTGGTACTGGGTTTTTTATGCCCCAATACCCAATACTAATTAGGATCCATAAAAATCGAAAAAATTGCTGTTGAACTGGAAAACTAACCTGAAAAAATCGAAAAAATTGACCGATGATTAGGTAAAGAAAGCCGTTTTCGTGTTAATAAACTAAAGGTTAAAAACAGCCGAAAATAAGAAACACTGTAATACAGTAGATCATGTACGGGCTAAAACTGTTAGCAATTTCTGCTTATTTTACCCTCCAGAACGGTTACTAAATGCTTTCTTTCTTAAAGACTATTTTTCCAAAATTTCTCGCAATGGCAGAACCAGGGTTCTTCGAATTTTAATCACTGTGAAAGAAATCCTGTGGACAGCACTGGAATGTACCTGTTCACTGAAATGCAATTTTTGGCTCAGCTACGCAAGTATTGAGTATTGGGTTTTTCAGGTATTGGTATTGGGCTTTTCAAGTATTGTTCGCACTCTAATGCTACGTAAACACAGCATTATTCTACGATGATCTTCCATGAGTAACAGAAAATTTATCATGCCATTTAGGTTGGACATTCAGTGGTAAAAAAAAGTAACCGGAGTCACATTACGTTGCACTGCAAGTGCGTTGATTTTAGAAAACATTGGAGATTTAGGTGGTACCACTAATACCTTCAGTAGTTAGTACCGGTGCAACATAGCATGGCATGAAATTTGAAGAAAGTGGCACCATCCGGGAGTCGACCAGTACACCAAGACATCACAGTTGCCGAGCGAACATATTGCACAGTACCATTATATGCCGCTGGTGTCGGATGTTATAAGCTTTATTTACCCACGTAAAGAAGGACTTACAGCTCGCAAGTCTGACATTCACAGTGAAGGTTGCTCTCGCCGAAGAAATCAGAACCATAAAAGCAGGTGATTTCCTCACCTGGCTCGACGTCTCGCAGTAACTGCAACTCACTGAATGCCTTTCAGAAAGGAAAAGAAAAGCAAAAACCTCAATGCAGGCGGTGTTGTTGCCAGTGGCCACAAACTTGCAATTGGAGTTGCAGTCGTGGTTAATGTAAGCGCCGGGACCTAACCATAGTTGTGCGCACTTTTTGCGTGTGCTGTACATGACTGAGAAATCGTTCTGTTGCGGTTTCAGCAGTTCATGCTCTTCCCGCTCATTCAATTCTCCGATGCAACCAATCAGTTTTGAGATTCGCTCACCCTTGTACCTAAACAGCACGACAGTTTGGGAATGGAGCATCAAATCAATCAACTCTTTGCAGATTTATAACTCATGAAAGTCTATTAGTACATGTACATCAAAGCACAGCTCTCTACGCAAAAGTTCGATTTTTAACTTGACATACCAAGACTCGATCGAATCAGAGACTGACTCTTAAAAATCGTTAAGAAACGGTCGAAAATAGTCTGGGGTCCCTGCCTGAGGGTCGCCCTTGGCCGGTGGGGGGCAACCACGAAACCCCGTGTACATGTATAACCACGGCCATTTCGCTAGGTGGGGCCAGTAAGTCAGTCTGCTTTAGGTGGGTGTGCGGTACGGGGTAGATCGAATCCAACCTGAGGGACAGACCAACTCCTAGGCCCAAGCATGGACCCGCATTTTTATATACACCGCAAGAAAAACAGAGAGTGGAGTGGAGTAACCGTGAAGTAAAATTTCATATCCATCACTTCACCCCCGGTAACTAGAAAAACAGAACATACCACTTTTTGGTGACAACCAATTTGGCGCCGATATATTTCTCTGCTCGGTACCTCTTGCAGGGCTGAATTGTAAAACCTGACGTCACGTCGTACATCTGTATGAAGCGCGCTAGCTAAAACGCTTCACATTCATCAGCTCTCAGTTGCACAAACAAGTTAATGCGCACATGCTCACGAAATCTCAGAAACTGATCTTTCGGCTTTTTCATGGCAAATTTGGAGGCGCAATCCATTTCAAGCAGTTTCTCCACCAAATTCTGATAGTTCTGGTCGACGATGAACTGCTTGATGGCTTTCTTAAGGTACATCGTCGCATGAGTGGAATGTCCGCGATACCTGCAATTCAAAACTGGCGCTTCGCCCTGACTCAGATTACGGTAACGACACGCACCTGAGGTTCATCTTGTGGGTTTGGAAGCCCAAGAACGGGTCAACAACCAGACCCGAAGCCAAATCATCGTTCTCGCACAGTTCCTTCGGGGTCATGCAGTGATCCCCACTCACACGCACCGCAGCCATGGCCCGACTACACGCTTAAATTAGCATAAGTAGTGCAGCAGCCACGCACCCCACACGCAACGAAACAGGGATAAAAATCAGTAACTGGCATTTTATAAACTACGCGTGCATACACCGAAAGCAACGGCGCCAACTCGCACAAGTGAGCAAGTGAGCGAACTAAAAGGTTTCTTGCTTCAAAGACGCTATCACTGGACAGCCGCAACAACGTGGGTAATACAGAAAGGCGACTCCTATGAACTTAAGTAGGCTTTTGTTGAGTGTGCCAGATGTTTTCGAGTAGGCACGTTGGCAACGCCGTTTAGTCAAGAGGAGAGGAGCAAATAAACTCAACGGTGGGATGGCCGCAGGGCAACCTAACCCACATGCAAGTACGCCGAAGCTTTAAGGACACCGCACATTAGTGCAGCAGCAGCAGAATAATGCCTGTTTTGCAACATTCGCCAGCCGTTGTTGTTATGTTGCTATCTACCCAAGAACCATAGAGGACCTCTTCCTCAGCATAAGACATCAGGCGGCCAACCCTTCAACACCACTAGATCCTGCTGTCGTGCAGTCGAGATATGGGCTGTACATGCTGCATGTAGATAGATATATTGTATACAGCGTATTACAATCAGTGCCGTATCCAGGGGGTGTAAGTAGGGTGGGTACACCCCTTTGCGGTGGAGGTAGGAAGAGAAAGCATACATGTAACAGGGGGTCTCGGGTACTTTATTTAAATATATTAATATTAAAATAAAACTATTATTAATAGTGCCATTTTAATAGTATTAAATCTATATTAATATTAAAATAGAGGGCCTGCTATTATATTAAATTAAATTAATAATACAAAGAGGGGCTAAATATTAAAATTTATTTTTAATAGTATTTTAATAGTTTGACCTTGTTTGACAATGAAGGAGTTACCTACAAATACTAGAATTTAAATCAGAATTTTACCTCAGAAAATGATAAAAATTGAAGTGTCTGACAGCCTTTGATTGAATCTCGAATCTTGGAAACTGTGGTAACTATGCATGAATATTTTCTTTCAAATTTTAATGCCTACGTTCTGTTCAAATGCAATTTCGAATATCTTAACAGGTCATCTGCGGAAGGAAGACGGGGGTTGGTGGGTCTGGCGCCGGCCTACGGACTGAGCTCAAATTTTGGGAGGGGGTTGGGCACTAAAAACGGCTAAAAAATCGCAATTTTTCGGCTAAAATCGTCAAGAATCACTAATTTCGGCTGAAATACAGCTAAAAAGTGCTGTTTTACAGGCGATTTTGGCAATTTTTGTGTCTGAAATTGCAGAAAATCGAAAAAAATTGCTCAAAAAATTACTTGCCAGAAAATCGGGATAGGTGTCGGAAAAGTCGTCTCGAGGGAGGGGTCCCCATCCGGGGGGTTTGGCCTAACTCAAGTGGGGGCAGACCACCAGACTCCTCTGTTACATGTACGCTTAAATTAAAACCATGTTCAGACAAAGTCATTTTAAAAAGAATGGTCATGAATTTACAGAGAAAAATGCTTCTAAGTTGAATCTCTGATTAAATTTTCAACTTACACTAGCAAAAGATGTTGTTTCACCAATTCGCTAAAGCGTGTCCAAAACTTTTTAAGTTCATTTTAGAATCTACTATTAAAATGCTATTAAAATACTATTAAAATTGTTATTTAATAGTATTAATATTAAATCTAAATTAAAATTAACAGGGTACTATTATATTAATGTTAAATTAAAATTAAAATCGGCTAGTTCTATTATATTAATATTAAATTAAAATAAAATTTCACTATTAAAATAACAGTAGTCTCGGGGGTCTGCCCCCACCCGACTTAGACCAGATCCCCCGGATGGGGACCCCTCCGATTTTTCTGGCAAGTAGTTTTTCAGCAAATTTTTGCGATTTTTTGCAATTTCAGACACAAAAAGTGCCAAAATCGCCGGTGAAACAGCATTTCTAGCTGTATTTCAGCCCAAATTAGCGAATTTTGACGATTTTTCAGCGCTTTTAGTGCCCAACCCCCCTTTCCAAAATTTGGGGCCAGACCCCCGGCCGGCGCCAGCCAGACTCCCTAGCCCCTTCCCCCTTCGGCGGATGAACTGTTGCATGTATGAAAGAAAGTCTGTCAAAAATAAGAGAAACTAATTAATTATGTGCTAAAACTGTCTATTTTATGTTCAGAATGCCTTTTAAACGCGCAAATTAAAAGCGCAAATCTCAGAAGCGCACTTGAGCACGCTCCAAAAGTGCACAAGAAAATTATTTGCAACTACAGATTTGTATATGGCACTAGGCACTAGCATAGGTACGTAGTGTATGGCGGCAGTTATGCTTGGCAGTATGACAGGTTATCATCGAATGATAAATGGCCAACAGAAGCACCTTTTTGCGTGACGGAGTGGGCGTTACCTACGATGAGATGTTTCGGACGTCTTAGTAAGGGTAAAAAAGCAGTAGAGGGTGTGGTAGAGAAAGAAATCAGAGGTAAAGTGGCTGCCGGCATGCCAGTGGCAAAGAGTTGAGCAATGCCAACTGAGAATATGCAGAATGAAAGGCATTAGGTAGTACGTAGCCATTATAGAAAATTGCGTTGGTGCAAAAGTCACCACTCAGGAAAGTGCACTCAAACACTCAAGATTGGAAGGAACTGCCGTTCTATACTACCAAGAATGAAAGCAGACGCAGTGACATTTTTGCATATACCTTCTTGTTGTGTTGTCTAACGAATTACTACTTGTGTTGTGTTGTCTATAAACTCTGTTGTGTTCCTTGGCTACATAGCGACATTCACTGCGTAAACCGCTAACAAGGATTAGAAGTCCAAAGTCAAGGAATCGATTCGTCAGTCATGGACAGCAAACTACCGCCGTACGAGAACCTGAAAGGTGACGGATCCAACTGGGCAATGTGGCGGACTTTCACGAAAGACTTTTTCCTCGCTACGAATTTGTGGCCGATCGTCTCTGGAGAAAAACTTCGCCCTGCTGCCGTCGGAGAGGATCAACAGACATGGGACGTTGATGCTGCCAAAGTCCGAAACGTGCTGAACTGCAAAATTGACTCTTCACTGTTTCACGTCTGGCACAGCGTCACAATTGGAGAAAATCCTCGTCTGATGTGGACCGCCTTGACTACATACTTTGACCGTCCAACTGTTGCGAACAAGATGGAGCTGCTCACTCAGTTCGTGAATTTGAAACAGGGACAAGGTCAGTCGATCGATGACTGGTTCAGCTCTGTTGCTGAACTTGTCGGACGCTTAGCAGACTGCGATCACCGAATCGATGACACTCTACGCTTGGCAATCACCATGAACGGACTGTTGCCGGAGTTTGCCATGACCGCGCAGATATATCGAGCCAAGGAGGATCTGTCAGTTGCCATGCTACACGAAGCGCTGCGTTCAGCTGAAGTTAAACTGCAACACGCGGAGACTGAGACTGTCATGTTGACGCGCCGCCTTGGTCAGTCTTCTGTTCGTAGCAATACCAGTTGTTTTCCCTGTTTCAACTGCAACGAAGTGGGACATTACTGGAATGAGTGTCCAAAGCCAAAAGACAAATCGAAAGCCCCATCGAAAATGTTTGCAAAGAAGAAGAAGTCAAAGTTTAAAGAGTCCGCTAAAGCAGCCAAAGTCGCCGATAGCTCATCCGATGATGATGCAGGAGAAGGAGGTCACTTTCTGTATGCTGCCGACTGTGTCCTTGCCACTACCGACCTGCAACAGAAGTTTCTGCTTGACTCTGGAGCTACGAAACATGTTGTACGTGACAGGGAGTTGTTCAGTGAGTATGTTGAATTTCTGAAACCGCATCCTGTAACACTCGCTGATAGCAAAACGCAAACCGCAGCAATCGGAATGGGCAGTGTAGGTGTGATTATGGTATGCAATGACAAACGCACTCGTGTCACTCTACGTAACACACTACACATACCCACTGCAACGACAAATCTGATCTCCATCCGCAAGGGTCAAAAGAATGGATTTGGATTCAGTCAACCACATTTTGACAACAAGTGTCTGATTTATGCCACGAATGGAAAGCTGTGTGGAGTCGCCGTTGACCACGGGACTGGAGACTACCAGCTAGAAGGACATGCTGTCCAGCCGAAAACTCAGAAGATTTTGAAGTTGGCCGACCGATTTTGTGCCGCCATTGTTCCTGAGAACAAGTATGAATTGTGGCATCGTCGTTTAGGTCACGTTGGAGAAGACCGTCTGAAGAAGTTAGTGAACAAGAAAATGGTCAGAGGACTGGATTTTTCAGTACCAGCAGCCGCTCAACTACCGACCTGTGAGGGATGCATTTTTGCAAAAGCGAAGCGTGGACCGCATCCTCGCATTGGTGACGTCACTGCCAGAAAGCCATTTGAACTGGTTCTGTCAGATGTTGGTGTGGTGCAAGTGAAATCCTACTCTGGCTCGAAGTACTATGTCACGTTCACTGACGACTACTCTCGTTTCTCCTGGATATATACCTTGAGGCACAAGTCTGAAGTTTTCTACAAATTCAAGGAATGGTACAGCCTGGTTGTGCGACAGTTGTTCGAAGAATTGGGGCAAAAAGGTGTGCCGCCAGTGACTATCTATGAAGACAACTTGCCGACTATGCTTATGACCTATAATCTGATCCATCACGCTCGTCAGAAACATATTCGAATCTGCCATCATTTTCTGCGTGATGAAGTCAATGTACACAAGACCATTTCTCTGGAGCACCTCCCGTCAGAGGATATGGTAGCGGATTTGCTTACAAAACCTTTGCCCAAGAGCACTTTTTGCCGTTTGCGAGAGCAGTTGGGAGTTACTCACATTTCACTGCATCAGGGGGAGGAATGAAAGCAGACGCAGTGACATTTTTGCATATACCTTCTTGTTGTGTTGTCTAACGAATTACTACTTGTGTTGTGTTGTCTATAAACTCTGTTGTGTTCCTTGGCTACATAGCGACATTCACTGCGTAAACCGCTAACAAAGAATGCATAAAAGAGTAGCAAGAATGTGCCGCTCAGCGGCCGGCCGATTAGTGTCGATGCGCTGTACCAAAATTACTGGAGGGGTCGCGAAATTCGCGACCCCTCCAGTAATTTCGCGAATTCGCGACCCCTCCAGTAATTGCGCACGCGCTTTATTGCAGCGCAACCTGATTTCTGAGCAAGAATGACGTCAACAAAATGTTTAGTGATTTTCTACAACGGCAATTCATTGCATAGTTGGTGCAAGATCTTCAATCATCACAATAACTAAAATAAGTGTCCAATTGCAAGGCAAGATTGCAAGATATCTGTGAAATGCATCAGGCTTTTTGCATTTGTGAATTTTTCCATTTTGAACGCAGCACATGAGCTTGGTTATGTACACATGCCACCTGCTTGCATATTCCAGCTTTTTTACCTTTCTTTCCCTTTATCATGTTGCCGTAGACTTGAGAAATCAACGGCGGCAGCTATATTCCCAAAGACAGATTGAATAACCCGCTAAAAAATCAGGTTGCGCTGCAATAAAGCGCATGCGCAATTACTGGAGGGGTCGCGAATCGCGACCCCTCCAGTAATTTTGGTACAGCGCATCGACACTCGGCCGGCCGCTGAGCGGCACATTCTTGCTACTCTTTTATGCATTCTTGATACTACCAAAGACACAGCGGAAAGCTCGTACATTGTTTTTGAAGAAGAATGATCAGGACCGACTTGGCATCACTCTCTGACCGAGCCGGCTCAAACCAGGGTTCACTGAAATGAGACAGTCGTTGGGCAATTGCTCAGTTTCTGACACCACCGGCGGAGCAAACTGAACGATAAGCATTCTGATTCAAGCATGCTGGAAGCGACTGGCTGAGCAAAAAAGAAGTGCTCTACGTACCGGTACAAGTACGCATAGCGCACAAAACGCTTATGTAATCATAGGATTTCGGTCCCCGGTCCATAACATCGAATTGTACTGCATCGTATGGTCGGGCTAGACTTATAAAAGCGAAGTAAATCGGTTCGGTCGGTCGGTCGGTTTTAGTTGTTCTTACCACCACAACACGATCTTTAAACCAAAACTTATAAAATGCACTTAAGTATTGCGATCGCCTAGAAGTGGCATTAGAAGCAAGCTTAATGATTGCCATTGATCAGCCTGCCGCTGTCTGCCATTTAAACCTGTTTTGTGTGGGTGCACCAAAATGTTCGCTGGTGTTTTGTTGAAAGCTGCATTTATTTGCTGCTGCGGGTGATCAGCGTCAGCGCCCCATCTGTTAATCTCGGAAGCAAGCGTCACTGCGCCAGTTAGTAAAGCGAATCGACTAGTCCCGCGTGCGTCTGCGGAGCGGAGTCGGGCTGTCTCAAATGGTCTAATCAATGAATCATGAAGCCTTGTTAAGTGATTCATTCCGATCCCGGGCCTAAAGAACTCCGTTCCTCTGCTGAACCGAGCTCGTCGCGAAAAGATTCATTATGATTAGTTGGTTGATCGAGTTTCTGCACGTTTTTCCCCGATGGAACTTTTCCTTTAAAGCTGTTACCAACAGTTTCGACCCTGAAAAATCCGAATATGTACAGGTAATGCTCTTTTCTATCATTTCCGCTTTTTCTACGTTATGTTAGCTATTGGTTGGTTTTTATTTTCCCCAACGTTATTTATCATTAACCTTCTGTAACGGAAGCGAAGTTAGTAACGAGTACGTCACTGTCCATTGGTAAGCGAACAAAAAACGAACCTTTCACTTCACTGACTCAGCAAGCAAAATTGATGTTGTCGCCAACTTGGCGGCAAGTCAACTGAAGTGCTTAGAAACAAACAAGTTTCGTTTGGAGTTAAGTGCATAAGCAAAGACAGAGAGTAGAAACAGTAACACTAACTAACACTATTAAACAGCAATATATGCCGTATTTAATCCGTATGAGTTTGATAGATTAGTGCAAGAATAGCAAAACATATAGGGTCCGTCAAAAAACAACCAAGCAGACTTTTTGCTATAGAAACCATAAATCTCAACTTTTTTGAATGAAAGATAAATATGCCCTTGAAGAAAGACTACGTAAATTTCTATTGAAATACTCGGCATAGTTCCTGAGATATTTGCCTCAAAGTCATGACAGTGATTTTGGCAGTAAAAAAGAGAGTTTCCGTTGCGCTCAAACATGGGCCGGGGGTCTGGGAGTTGCCCCCCAAATTGGGCTCCTCCCCCAAACGAACCCACCCACCCACCTGAAGCCGACTTTTATTCCGGACTTCACCCACCAAAATGGCCGCGACCCCCCAAATCGGTAGGCCAATCCTCAAATTTTAGAATTTTGACTACACCACCCAACCCATTTCTGCGACCCATGTATTGTTGCGCTTCACTATAAATCTTCCTTAAAAGTCACCACTTCTTTATATGGTGAAGCAAGAAGCACGCGTGTACTCGACAAACAATACAATGACGGTTAGAACAGAAAACAAAGTATAAATCTTTCAATGGTTACTCTTTCCATATAAGGTACCCTTTCGAGTGAAGCCCCCAATTCATACCATGCATTGTAGTTTTACTTTATTTTGAGCCCTTAACGCCCGTCCATACATGTTACAGGGCCTGACCGACCGGGCTGGGTTAGAGGGTAAAATTTCTATCAGGAGGGGTCATGGAGGTTTCGCCCAGGACATGGGACTAGTTCTAAAATTTCAAAATAAAACTTGAAAGCGCATATAGTACCATATTCATATATGCTATGGTGCCACCTGAGGCCTCGATTGAACGGGTACCACATGATACTCCTTAATGATTTGAGCGAAGGGGTACCATATACCGGTGCCATATATGGTGCCAGTACCATGTAAGGAGGTGTGGTACCATTTGGTTCCAATTGAAGTTAAACCAGTACCATAATGGTACTAGTTCGATATGTGTGTTCTGGTACAGGTCCTAGGTTGTAATGTATGATTGTTGCTTAGCCGATTGTCTGAAACATGCCATTTGGGGAGTCTGAACGGAAGCATCACTAATAAACTGAGTTGCAGGGAGTGGGCGTGTGGTCGGTGCTGGTGCTGGCACTGGCTCTCTTGTTGTTGCTGGTGGTAGTTGTTGTGTGGTCGGTGCGTTGTTGTCGTCGCAAACCTCAGCCGGCCAAGCGAGTGAGCAAAGTGCGTCGCCTGTCCATGGTGCTTTTCTTCATCAGTCTTTTCTGCTTGTATGTTTTCACTGCCACTCTTTCTTTTATACCTGGTGCGCTCTGTTTTCAGTGTTTGGTTGGGAGCGAGTCTGTTTGGAAGCGAGAAAATAAACAGAGGGGTGCAGACGTCGCTGAATAGTTTTGACGATATTTCAGAAAATGTACAACGGGCCACTGATAAGGTGAGCAAATCAAATGCTTTGCTTAGTCATCTTACCCCGTGACCGGATTCTGTTTTTGTTAACTGCGTAAAACAATGTGAAATTTCAAGGCCTTTTGGAGCTTTTTGAAAATGCTGGACCCCCTCGACCCCACCATACATGTAACAGCTCCGGGCCGACCTGGGGGGAGGGGGGGGGGTTTCCTCAGGTGGGGGGTCGAGGGGGGGTTTCGCCCAGGTGGGGGGTCCCAAATTTCGAAAAGCTCCAAAACGCCTAGAAATGCGTTTTTAGCACGTTTTTTTCAGTAAGGACGCTAAAAATCGCTATTTTAAGCTGCCAAATAGCGTTTTAAAGCTAAAAACAAGCAAAAAATGACAAAAAGAGCTTCCAAAAACACCGATTTTTCTTAAATATCAGCAGTGGAAACGCCAAATTCGGTTTCCAAAGGCTTTTCAAGTGAATTTTAGGCTAAAAATTAGTGATTTCTGACCCAGTTTGTTAATACTGGAGCCACTACTAGTACTTGTATTTTTTGGTCGAGGGGAGGGGTCCCTTAACCTGTCTCGGGGGGGGGGGGGGTGAGGGGGGGTTGGCCTTTCCAGCAGGGGGTAACCCCCCCAAACCCCCCCTAGTACATGTATGGACCCCACTCTGACTGAACCTCCCTATCCCTTCCTCCCAGGGCTTGGACCTGTTACATTGTGTTGTGTTCAAATGTTACATGTCGCGTCGGGCGCCAGGTGTTGTTTACAACATCTGGTCTGATCGGGCGGTCCCGGCACCTATGGAGGCGGTGTGTTTGTGGGTTCGAAGCCTGTCGAGGCGATGGGAAGTACTAGACACAAAGCCCAACCATGACCGTCGAAAGTCAGCAATGACAAGTAGATAAATGGGGATCAAACCGTCGCTGTCTTGTACGTACCGATAGCAAAAAAGGAGGGTTTTCGTTAAAGGAGCTTGAGTCTCTTCCTGCTATTGCTACTCTTAGTTTGAATGGACAAAAAGTTACAACAACGACCACGTGTGTGTCAAGGCGTGTTTGCATTTTGCTCAGAAATCTTCGTTTTAGCTGTTAATGTTAAACGTCACACTGAAGCAGAATATAACAAGCATCTTAGAAAGACTGGCAATCAATATCAGCAAAGAAGTGAAGACACATAAAATAAACAAAACGGTAGTCGGTGATTGGACCTTTAAGCTAATAGTGTAATTGCTTTCTCTCATTTCAGGCGCAAACTCGGATCAATGAGCTGATGAAGAACCTGAGCACTGGCGTAGATTCTGTTAACTCCAGTGTACATGACATGACCAAAACTCTGTTGCCGTTCATGGATATTCAGAAGGCCAGAACCGTTATCTTCCGCGTTGAAAACGAAAGGTAAGTACGCTACATTCTCGGCGTCGGCATGGTTGCCGAAGTTCACTCTACGTCAATCTCTTGCGCTACGTATTACTAGAGACTGTATTGGAGGGTATGAGCAGGTCAGGAGCGGTGGGTAGGCCAGCTTATTGAAAGAAGTCTATAAAATTGTCGATTTCACCTAATAAAACTAAAAGTCGACAAAGATTTCTGCGAAGGTGTAGGCGTCAGGCCCATATATGAGAAACTGGTTTTTCTATTTTTTCAGGTGGATATTATTTGCAATTCTACTCTCCGTTAGCATCGTTGTGCTGTTTGGAGGTGTTGTGGGTTTTTGTCGTCACAGTAAGAAGGCTGCCGTTTTGTGAGTTACATTCCAGGCCACTCTAGTTTCACCTGCAAATTCTTTGCTATTTCAGATTCAGCGGTTTGGGCATCGTGATTTATCTGCTAAGCTGGTTGTTGTTATCGGTGGTGGTTGCGTTGAGTTTGGTACGTCAGTCTTCCCATAGTCAACTAGTTTCATTCCCATGCATGCCTGCCTTTTCGTCTTTCGTTCAATTATTTGTCTCGCGTGTAGAATAGGCGCTCAGTTGCCAATAGCGGGAGCACGAATTATTGGCCTTAATAAAGTTCGACATTGCAGGGCTTGGCTGACTTCTGTATAGATCCAGAACCTTACGTTAGAAACAAGTTCGACCGAAATGCAACTCGCAGTGTAGCGCACTACTATCTGTCCTGCAATGATACGGCCGCTTCCGGCGGCGACAAGGCTTCACCTATCCTTTCTCAGGTACTGATTTACTCTGTGCGCTCAGTTAGCAAATACATATTTTCATTCAGCGCTTTTGCAGGACACACAAGATATCGACTCCACCTTGCACGCTATGCTGAAATACACGGACGACTTGAAGAAGACGCTAGAGTCGGTGTTCGACGACGTTAGCGAGGTTGGTTTGCAATTGAAGCAATTTGCTCGTTTTGTCTATCTGAGGCATCTGAACGCGTCCGTTTGAGCCTATTTTGAGTAGGTATGGACGAGTGTTTCAGATGAAGGCAGACTGCGCTAATATGAGTCATTCTCTTTCGGGAATACTGAAGCTGTTAGGCGGGATAGAAGACACCTACGCTTGCCATACTTTCCATTCCGACTCAGAAAATATTCAGGACGGCCTCTGCGACACTGCCGTGTAAGTGTTGCGTTGCGGTGACAACTGCTTGTCAGAAGTGTTGGCCTTTTTCAGAGTCGGCGTCGGAGTTCTGATAGTAGCTTTGCTGCTGCTGGGAATTTTTCTCTTCGTCTTATTGATCACCGTGTCTAGAGCCTGGTATTTGTACAGTCACAGGTAACGTCAATTTTCCACTAATCTCTGCGGCTGTTACGTAATGTAAAATCGCTGAATATGAAATTACAGCGGGCTCTCGGCGTTTTCAAAAAGCCGGGGTGCCTCGGCTTGTGTTTTATTCTTGTTACTGTTGTTTTCGAACAGGGTTATGCTGTTGTGGACAGGACAGCAATTTCCGTAAAATGGTTTTGTAATCTGAGTGCCTACCGATAAATCGTAATTGTATTTGAAAAGAGAATGTAAGTTTACCTTTCAGGCCTTTGGATTACGTAGAAGTAGATGAGGAGGATCCGTTTGTTCCACGGAACGATCGCAGCAACATTCCTGTCGACATCTACGGCACACATGTCTTCAATCCCAGGACTCGCTTTGCATCCGCGTACGTTGGTTCACTTTATCTGTCTACTCGTTTAATAAGATTGATTGGAATCACCTTTTCTGAAAGATTTCTGTGTCGTTAGTCTCTGGACAGCTTTGCTGGTTCGGTTCTGTCCTACTACGTTTGCCGAACGACCTGTTAATTAAAACTCAACTATTTTCTCATGTACGTCCATTTTAGTGGAGATTCTGATGGAGAGACTGCCGGTTCGACGCCATTATGGCAGCGCGGAGCTCCTCCGCCGGCCGTAAGTGATGCAGCGTACAATTCGACTGACTTTGCGTAAAGGATAAGCATCAATTCTAGTACGACAGCGTGGGCAACTCGCGCAGGTATCACCACTGACTCGTATGTGACATGTCCCCGTTTTCTGGTCAATGTCTCAACAGAAGTCCTCCTTCTGCAGACAGTCCGTTCGAAAGTCACGTGTTTGCTTTGTTTTGCCTTGGCTGTTAAGATTCATCCATCAAACGATCTGCTCTTCTTTTTTCTTCTTATACAGTTGTTTGCGTCTCCAAAATTGTAAGTTTTCTGCACGCTGATGTTGTTAAGCATAGCAGCATTGGGCTTTGCTTGATCGGTCCGCTAAATTTGTGGCCTTTCAAAACTAAATCTGTCTTGAAATTGACGCCGCCACATAACACGACACTGTAATTGAAGCGTTTTGTAGCTTTAGTTGCGTTAGCGAGTCCCTACTATCTAAGCGTAGCACTTGTCAGACTGCATGCTTTGTCTTGTCCCACCACTAGGAACTTGGCTGGTTTTTCTGTAAGCGTTGCTCTGCGATCTTGGCTCCTTTGGCCCAAGAAACAGCTCCAGGAACGCAAACTGGTAATGAAGCCCGAACTGTGTAAGGCGGGACGCATGCTTTTTGATAGGTGCTACCATGACAATCTGAGGTTGTGGGCTAACGTATTGGAAACCGTCCTTTTCAGTGCTGTCTCTGTGTCTACCTTCTATTGATTTCGCACTTGTTCTTGCGCAGTATTTGAAGTGGTGACGTCAGGTTGTTGTCTACTGTAAATGCTACGCTCTATGCACGCATCATAAGTTGTTGTACTATTTTTTAGAAATTCCTGTCTAAATAAGGCATGGTACAATGCTGTTGCTTTATGTGGTTGACAGAGCTGTACGCCGCTACAAAGGAAATGTGAATAAATGTAAAAACTTAACAGATTGTAGTAACAACAACCTAACAATATGAAATGCCTAATTTTAAAAGCTACTGCGGTATGAGTTCGGGAGGTTCTTCAGGCTGTTCCTCGCACTGAGCCAAGTGGTCAAGTGTAGTTTGGGTCATACTATGTGCTGTTCCAAATACAAACTCCTGCATGTCTTTTGCCTCTTGCAGATAGGGTTTGGCCTTCTCGAATTCTTCCATTCGGCAGTAGAGCACGCCTATATTCATAAGGTGCATAGACAGAGCCGGATGATTGGCAGGGTAGCAGACGCGCATCCCAGCCATGGCCTCAATGTGGAAGTCTAAGATAGTCTGCAGTTCGCTCTGGTCTGTATAGCCAAGTGCCACTTGCAACAAACGCACCACGTAAATATTGACGCTGGGCAGCACTGCACGCGCTTGTTTCAGCAGCGACTTTACGTAGTCTCTTGGATTTGGCGAATTCTCTATGTCCGAACCGTGCAGCACTTTGTCTAACGATCGCATGAGCGCGATTGCTTCGACTGTCCGGTCTTTAGGACAACTTTCTGCGCAGTGGTCGCAGTAAGGACTGTCTGAGTGGTCGTGACCGTACAACAAAACCGGTTTCTCGCACTTTTTGCACAGGAAACTGGTGAGGATGTGTTCGGAAGGGTCGAGACACCGTTTGCACTGGCAACTGAAGTACCAACTGTCCTTCAACATGAGTCTGCGCTGTTCTTTGGAGGCCAGCAGATCTATGTAAGTGTAGGAAGTGGCGCACTTGTCGGTGATGTTGAGGTTTCGGGAGAGCGGCCGCAAGGTGGCGACATAGCCGTCGCAGGTGTAAATTGCGTTCGGTCTGCAACTGTGGTCATAAGCACACAAGTCCAAGTAAAGGCCCTTGCCGATTTCCTTCAAATAATCGTCGTCGCTGATGGCATGCCGGTTGATGTAGTTTCTGCAATGCAATTGAAAAACCGTTTCCTTGTCCGGTAATGACTTTTCGGGGTAAAACGCCACCAACCGCTCGTAAATCGATTCGAACTGCTTCGACGCGCGGGGGTCGCTGCGCATCTCTTCCACGTGCGACCATATCTCCATGATCTTGCGCTTGCTCTCTCGCTGGAAGTAGAATTCCGGGTATTTGTCTTTGCCGCTTTCGATCGCTTTATGTCGCACTGCAATCCGACCCAGCAGACGCACTTCGACATCGGGCACTTTTTCACAATTTTTCAGTCCCTTGCATTCAGATTTATGGTCTTTCCAGCCGAGAGCTTGGCAGATTTTGCCGCAGAAATAAGCAACTTTGCAAGCACTACATTTGAGCAGCTTTTCTTCGGGTACCCTCAAACAGTTCCAGCAAAAATTGTTCAGCTGATCGTCCAGAAGAGCATAGGCGAATGGATAAAATGTTAACGTGTCTGCTGAAGCGGCGGCCGCATCTTCTGTGGGCCCCTTTTCTTCGGGCATCTTGCAGCGATTACCAAAGCGCCGCTGTACACTAGCCGCTCGGCCTATTGAACTGCAACCTACGTACGCGCTCGCCAGTCGTCTCTGTGTGTATTGCAAAAAGAACGGCAGCTGCTGTTGCTGCATAGCGCAGACGTTCGTGCCTCTGCGCATTATTTATGATGAGTGCATAAAAAGCGGATTACGTTAATGCATTAGGGCCGATTTGGTTAAGTGCAGTGTAACACCGCTGAAGGCTTAGGCTTAAGTCGTGTACAGAGAAGTTATATGCACTTTGCTGGCGGTGAGAGTCAACATCTGCTTTGAATGTTGTTGTTACGACGGTTCTGATCCAGTTCACAGGTTAAAGAGGCCTCAGACTCTGCTAGTTCCATATGGAATTTAAGCTGTTAATACTCAAGCTAGATTTTGTACATTTTTAAGTTTAGTTTATAATTTTTAACGTGATGAGGTCGAAAGTTAACATTTGTTGCAACACTTCACACCAAAACGTTGAAAGTGTATGCACATACTCTGAGCGCTTGAAATGAAAAGTCGACAAGCAGATAGAAAGCAATTATTCGGCATTCTATTAGTGAGCCTGTTTTTTAAGAGAATTGGAAAGGCCGATTGATTAGGGAAAACGCGAGATTTACGAATAGTAAGTCTAACAACACTTCCACTAAGCTCGAATGGAACTGGACGATCATACGTATGATGCGATATTTTGCTGGCAATAGCAACTAAGCATTGCTTACGACTCTAGAATAAACTGAGCGAAGACAAGGCACGTGAATCGTCAAGACTAAAGCATCGACTATGCAACACGACATTGTACCTATACTGCAGATACATTTAAATTTCACTTAGCTAGTTTCCGACTACTAAACTAAGCTTCTACAATTCCAAACCTCCAATATACTGTGGATCAGGTATACCTGTACCTGTACCTGATTATCAGGTAGGTTTGCAATACCCACATGATACCTACCTGGTACCTGATCGGGTACTTTTGAACTGTACCTACCTGATTTTGGGTATTTTTTGCCTGAAACAGGTACAGGTATCAGGTACTTTTTCGTTTTCAAAAATAGCATCAAAAGACCGGTTTGATAATCAAAAAGCGTTTAGAACAGCTAACTCTTCAAATATTTTTCTGCCTCAGTGTGCAGTAGTATTCCAGGCCACTTCTGACTCCTAAAAACTGTTAATTGTTGTTAAATTTACGCTCAGAATGCTTTTAAAAACCGCTTCTGGAGGCTAACTTTTTAAAATTTTCTTGCCCAACCATGGATCCTCAAAAATTCACCTTTTTGGCAAATTCTAGGTAAACCACTGAGTGGAGGCGAAAACAAATCCCTGAGATAATTTTGAGAGGAGGTTTTCTAGCGTTTAGTAGCGTTTTTTGCAATTTGCAATGTAAATGATAAAGGTTACATTTATAAATTAGTTTTTTTTGTAATGAAAAATTCCTAAAATGACTGCAACCAAACTACTTTCAGCTGCCTTTGGAGCCCAAGTTGGTACTTTGGCGATTTTTTAGCTAAAATCCAGATTTTAGCTTTTTTCGAGAAAATACCTGATACCTGTTTTTTGAGAATACCTACCTGTACCTGATACCTGAACCTGATTGGGTATTTTTGAAATACCTGTACCTGATACCTGACATAAGGTCTCAGCGCAGCAAGGCTACCGAGAAAGAGAAGTAAGCAGAGAATCTTAGTTTGTGTCTGAATAAGGAACTGAAGAAAGAAGTGACGAAAGGAGAAGACAGATGATATGAAAGCGGAAGAGAATGATGTTAATGATGATGATGAGAATGAAGAGACGAACGAAGTGAAGGAAGATGTGAAAGAAAATGCGAAGAGATGAAAAGGCAGAGGATGCGAAAGAAAATGAGAAGAAAGAGATGTTAGAAAACGGTCCGGATTTTCAAATTTGTAGGTGGGACCGGCCCAGGGGTGTTTCCTGCACATACGCCGTGACTCAAATCTTCACTCGACCGGGGCATGGTCACGGCCCACCAATGCAGGTCTCTACCCCTATTATGTCTGCAATAATGAAGTAAATTCTTGTCAGTATCTACCTACGGTTTTCGATCGCGCCGTATTAAAAATGAAACAAGTTTCTATTTGCTTACAGTCACAATCGAAAGATTTAGCCGTGTTGCGTTAATTGTGGTTATAATATAATGTATGTATGTTTGATCAGTGGCAGCCTGGTCACAGGGTTCCCGATCCAACAATTGTTAATTTTTTGTCCAAAAACAGAACGGTTAATTGTTTGTTTGTCCCGATTCTCGGGATAGTACTTCGGCGAAGATCGATGAGATGCGAATCGTGAGTAGCGGGCTGGATGACCGAATAGTTCTGGTACGATCTGGAAGGCAGCAAATGGCAGAGGTGGCCTGGAGACTGAAGACGATTTAGGTTCAGTAGAAGGTGCCAGTACTTGAGTGATTTGAATTTGGCGCACTTCTTACCGATGACAAGTCTTCCCGGTGGTTAAACAGGTGTGCAGAGGCCCTCTCGGCCGACCAATGGGCTCCCAGAAGAGCCGGGGGCTGGGTTTAGGTGGCCACGAGCTCCTGTAGCCTGCGCCACCGTGTCAATTTAAGTACATTCTGTAGGAGGTTTCTACATACCGAAAAGCTTCCCAGAGTGGTTGTAGGGATTTATTCAATTGATAGCGCAGTATGGTAAGCAGAAAAGATCACAGTACTGTATGTACTGCACTTTTATCGGGCGGGGGGGTTAACCGAAACCGACGTCGCCTTAGTTGGAGGGGGTCCCCAAGAAAGGACGCAAGGCGATTTTGGCGGGAGTGGCTCCGAAAAATCTGGATTTTGGAACAACGTCGTTTATGGAGAGCTCCTTAACGCGAAAACAGCTTCCTAAACCGAGCCATCGATCAACTTTCTCGATTTTTTACATATCAATTTTTCAAGTCAACATCGATTTTTCTCTATTTTTAGCCGTCCCAATTAGTATTGGGTATTGGGGGGTAAAAACCCCAATACCCAATACCCAATACCTGGAAAACACCCCAATACACCCAATACCCAATACCAGTTCGCACTCTACTGTCATGCAAGGGCCTCATTGTGGTCATACTGTATGTTTGATCGGTGGCAGCCTGACAGGGTTACCGATCCAAAAATTGTTATTTTTTGTCAAAGAACATAACGCTTAATTGTGGCACCAAAATCGTATTTTTACCTAAAAGTGAAATTTTCAGCCCAAAATTATCCAGTTTCAGTTGATTGTTGCTATTTTTACCAAAATGTTGGGGTTAAAAACGCTGCAAGTCTTCCGTCCTGGCTTTCTGTAGCTTTGCATACATTTTCATTTGATGTCCATGTCCTTCATCCGCTCCGCCCGCCGGCCCCATCATACAGTGCCCCCTCTACTCGCTCGAACTGTGCTGATTCGTAACATTATCCTGGATTTCTGATTCATTTTGCGTAATTTCAGCATCAAATCAATCTTTGCGTCTATTCTAGAGTTGGCGCCCGGCGGATGCGAACGGGTGCGACTGGTTGCGTGCGAAGCGAAGTTGAGTTGACCGACTGGGTAATATCGAATCGGCGCAAAGCGTAATGTGGCGCAAAATTTTTAGCCGTTGCATGAACATCTAAGATACTGTAGCCCCCGAAATTTAAATTCTATTGTATTCTTTAATTTTTCGTTGCATAAATGATTGTCTCAGAAGGACCATTTCTCATTCGCAATATGTACTGTATTCAACCTTCAAGGACTCAACTTAATACCACTTTGGCATCCATAAGTTTCTATGCCCACATCAGGCGTGGGGTATAGGCAAATTCGCGAATTTTAGCAAATTCGGGCGGTCCCAAATTGCCCGGATTAATAAGGCAGAGCATGAAAAATGGTTTGAAAGACTACTAACCAGTTCAAGGTTTTAATGTAAATGATTCCTGGTCCATTCCTTCACCCGCGAAATAGCCATTTTTAACGTGAATGAAAAGCTAAGTTTGAACTAGGCCTGAGCTAAAACCAAGGTCGTCTAAGGTCAAGGTATAAAGTCAGATGGTCGGCGGCTTTCTCCAATGTAAATGGGGTACTGAACGCAGTTTTTCCCGCATTAGCGCTAGTAGTACCGTAAATTTGCGCTTTGCGCCGATTACTTTTGCGCCGATTCGATATTACCGACTGACTCTGACTAGGGATGCAACCGAATACAAAAATACCGAATACCGAAGCGGATTTTCGGAACCGAATTATACCGAATAATACCGAATATTGATGATTTGCAGCGCGATTGCAAAAATATACTGCCTAACTACTATTTCTTGTTTTTTTGCTAAACTTTTTTAGGCTAAAAAGGCTGTAGAGTGACGTATTGTTTGAATGCTATAGATTTATCCATGCCTATAACTAAAACAAGCCCTATTTTGTCGTTCTGCTGATGGTAAAGAACGAGTACAAAATTTGCGAACAATTTCAAGAGGCACGAGTTAGGCCACAAGTGACAAGTGCCCTGATTAATCATGTGAAGTAACAGCACAAAGACACTTCCGCGTATAGGGTAGGCCGGGGTAATTCGGCACAGGGGGGAATTGGGCACAAAATTTTTTATTGGATAATTGCGTTCGAACGAATGCAGCTAGATGAACGGTTAATGCAGTTATGTAATGCGTATTGTGTGCTGATATAATGTATAAAATATTAACTCTATCTGCTTAATCAATCGTGAGCTACAGGCCATTGTTTGACACCAACTCAAAAAATCCGATTTTTGAAGCTGAATAAACCTAAAACTACATTAGCTCGGACGGATTAAAAATCTGCAATTAGGTTGGTTTCCTTCAAATATTATTCACTGAAAATTTCACTAAAATCGGTGCAGTAGTTTTTGAGAACCGACGACCCGCTTTCGGGGGCAAAAATGGCACAAGTAGACACGCAGGTTTTCGCATCATTTTGGAATGGAAAAGCTGTTGATTACGGTAGTTGAAGTCAGTTTTCCCGCAAAAAATCGGTTTTTTTTCAAAACGTTCGTTCAAAAACGGTTATTTTTGCTTAGTTTATGTATTTTAAGCATCGCCATGCAGATTTACACAGTAACCAGTTATTTTACGTTAATTAATTAACTAATTAATAATTTTAATTAATTAATCAAAAATTGTTAATCAACTGCAAATTGCTTATTTTCTTGGTGCGTAAGCCTTTAGCAGTGTTAATAGAATGAAAACATTGACATTTTTTACATGGAGGCCCGATTTAGCATATGTTTGTGTGTATGCAAATTATGCATTTATTCAACCACTGTTACACATACAAAGTAGGTTTTCTGCTTGAAGCAAAAGCTAGAAACCTTCAAACAAGAGCTCCATGAAAGTATAACGCTAGAACTCTGCCTTTTTCGATTGCCAAGTAGAAAAAACCAACTTATGTGGGGATCATATTATCTCAACGTTTAGAAAGCTGTAGAAGCCACTACAACTGTACAATGCTGGCAAAAATTGTACTACAGACTCAGATGAAGTGGCTCTAATCGTAACATTCCTTAAGATGGGGCTGTTAGGCTTCAAAACCAAATTTTCCGCGTTGTGCCGAATTGCCCCACCGGTGGGGTAATTCGGCACATGAATAAAATCGAAAAGGAATCGCTCGCCATTCGTTGTAGAATGGTCGGAATGGCTTCAAACCTTTTGCACAGTGTAACTAAGAAAAATTGAAAAATTCCGGACCGAAAATCAGGTTACTGCTGCTAAGTTGGACCGAGATATTTTTGAAAAACTGAAAATGGTGTGCCGAATTACCCCGGCTTACCCTACATCCTCATATTATCCGCCACATGGCGGAGGTTTCATAAAAACACTTGCCCCTAAGCCTGAGCCTAACCCTAAGCTTAAAACCGAAGCTAAAAGTTGGGTTTGACAGCGGGTTGGGCGAAAGGGCCTTCTCATTTATCTGGAATGTGGCAGCTAACAGGAAGATATTTACGGGCGAATCACAAACGCATACAGAAAGTTGGAGGAAGGGATCATCCATCCAACTGTAAGCGGAGCTGGCAGCTTAGTCATACAACGTAGATCGGATGAATCGTTTGAAAAGATAGATGGGATTTTACACATAGTATTTGGTAGATAAAACAAACGCTTAGGTTAAGAAGTGGAACGCTAACAGCGTAGTCTACTGGGAACTGAAAAAGCCGAAATG
The DNA here is from genome assembly GCA_030248155.1 of Sabatieria punctata. Taxonomy (NCBI): domain Eukaryota; kingdom Metazoa; phylum Nematoda; class Chromadorea; order Araeolaimida; family Comesomatidae; genus Sabatieria; species Sabatieria punctata. The sequence goes on from JASANB010006746.1 coordinate 182,436, forward strand.
TTGTTGTTTATTATTATTTAAGTTAAACGTTAACCTTGAAGTTCATTGACTTTTTGTATGAATAATCATTGTTGGCCAAAATTTTAGCATAGTAAATGAACAGAGAGATGTAAAAGAATAAATACCTCGGTGATTTCTGCACAAAATCAAGCAAAACAGTGGAATTTTAACGGTTTTTCAATATTCGGTATTATTCAGTATTATTCGGTTTGAAAAATACCGAATTCGAATACCGAATTTGAATAGTACTAGTAACCGAATTATTCGGTTCATACCGAATAATACAGAACTTCGGTTGCATCCCTAACTCTGACTGAACGAACGAACGAACGAACTTTTATCGCCCAACACAAAATAAAATAAAAATGAGTTAGCAAATGACATAAAACGCGGTTACAGTGTAAAACGACGGCATATGGAGGCGAAAGGCCAGTGGACAGCCACAATGGCTTTACACCGCCTTAAACAGACATTAGTAAAACGTCAGAAACTACACAAAGTTTAGGTACTGGTCAAAGTTCAGTTTTCTTAGTTCTCGATTAAAAGAAGCAAGGTTTTGTGCTATGGTGACCTCATCTGGAAGAGAATTCCATGTTTTCAACGTTCTTAAAGCAAAGGAGTGTACCCTGCAATTTATGTAGCTTTCCAACGATGGCACAAACAGTTTATAAGTTCCTCTAGTTTTTGACTCTGGATTCCAACTGAAAAAGTGATCAAAATCTAAATCCACCAGACCATGTACGATTTGGTATACATACTGGAGATCAATGACGAGCCTGCGACGTTCGAGTGTTTCAAGGTCCAGTAGTTTTAGCCTTTCTAGGTAGCAGCCTTGAAGACCAAGCATACCTGGCAATCGCAGTGTAAAAGCCCTCTGCACACTTTCAACGGTATTTACATCCTTGAGTAAATAGGGATTCCACACAGGCGTGGCATATTGGAGCCGCGACCTTACGTAAGTTTTGTACATCTGTAGTAGGAATGGTGTGCTCCTATTTATAAAGGCACTTAGGATTAGTCTAGATTTCCTAGCGGCATCGCTGGCGATTTTAGCACAGTGTTTTGAAAAACTGAGATAGCCAAAACGGTCATGACCCACTAAGACACCAAGATCTCTCATTTCTGTCACTGTTTCTATCAGTACATTTTCAAAGACGTACTGTGCCTGAGGGTTTGAGAAGCCTAGGTGCAATAGAGCACACTTTTGTAGGGCTAACTGTAGCTTTATACTTTTACACCACTGGACAATTCTAGTTACTGCAGTCTCAAATTTTGCAAGATCATAGCCCACTTTCGGAAAAGCGAGGTAGATCTTACAATCATCAGCAAACATTTTTATTTTTACGCCGGAGTTTTTTAGAATCTTTGGAAGTTCATTTATATAAATCAAAAAGAGCAAGGGACCAATACAGGATCCCTGAGGGACCCCACTAGTAACAGGTACAGTGTCAGATAGCACACCTTCGATCACAACCCGTTGTTGACGCTGACTTAAAAAAGCTGCAATCCATTTTAAAAGAGGTCCAGTAATACCATAAGACTCGAGCCTAGCTAACAAAATACTGTGAATACAAGAGTCAAAAGCCTTTGCTATATCCATATAAAAGATTTCCACAAATAGACCGCTGTCCAGGTCTTTTGTCCAATCATTTACGCAAAGAAGTAGCTGAGTAACTGTAGAGCGTCTGGTAAGAAAACCGTGCTGACTGTCAGAAATTAAGCCTTCCTGTTTAAGGAAACCCAATAATTGTTCCTTTACTATTTGTTCCATTAATTTACAGCAGACAGATGTCAGGCTGATTGGTCGGTAATTTTCCACTTTCGAAGTTACCCCTTTTTTGTGTATAGGAGTCACATTGGCTAATCTCCAATCATTTGGTATGTCACCATTAAGAAAGGATGACTCAAAGATCCTAAAGAGAGGATACGCCATTTCAAACGCAAGTTTTTTGACAAACAATTGTCCCAATCCATCAGGACCAGGCGAAAGCTTATTTTGTAGTTCAGATATAAAAACATACACAATTTCTGGTCTGAAATGGACATATCCCAATGAATTATTTGTCTGCTTTGGAAAATGATGTTGTTCTCCAGATTCATTTTGGAATACAGAAACAAAATACGCATTAAACATTTCACATTTTCGCTTATTATCAGCTACAAATTTTTCATCTGACGATTTTATTACAGGGATTCGCTGTTTGGTTTTCAATTTTGAGGTCAACAAACTCCAGAAAATTTCATTTCTACCAGACAGTAGCACGCGTTCTTCCCTTTGACGCTCTTCTAGCCTTCGTTTAGCCCGCAGTTGTCTAGCCAAATCTCTAGCATTTACCCTATCCAGAAGAGAACCACTGGTACGGAATTTTCGGTAAGCTGCCTTCTGCCTTAGCTCAAGCTTACGGCACTCCTTAGACCACCTAATTTTAGATTTTTTAGACACGGATTTTAACGGCACGTAAAGGCTAATCAGGTAGTTAAGTGTTTGCAAAAATACCTTCCACATTTCTTGTACTGTAGGCAGTAAGAGCATCACGTCCCAGTCAATTAAGTGACTGAATGAATCTTATTGACGGAAAGCAAAGTTTTTAATTGAAATGAAGATTTTCCGTTTTGGTAAAAGTTAACAATCCAGGTCTCTCAGTTCAGTGGCCAGCCAAAATCGATGATAGCTTCGTTCAAGTTTGATTATTTCGTTCGGATTAAAAGTTCCGGTTCCGCACCGGTAGAAACAAACGATTTTTCCGTTCAGCTCACCTAAACGGAAAATTTTTTCACAACTGCTGCGGACGAGTAAGCTGATATTTTTTCCCACAAGTTTGTCAGCCACTACGGTTTCAACGAAAGAAACTCTAGACCAATTTACGGAGCGAACTGCCAAGCATTGAGTTATCAGCAGCCTTTCAAATTTTTCCATTGAGGTGAGCTGAACGGAAAAATTGTTTGTTTCTACCGGTGCGGTTCCGGTCGATCGCTAATCTAGAGATTGCATAATAGCCAGGAAAGGAAGTTTGTTTATAAACCCTGACAATTTTAGCTAAATCGGTTGAGAAATAAGTGATACCTAACATGCCGACTTAAGTCCGAAAAGTCTTGTGTAAAATGTGTATACTAGGTATTTTACTAAATAATAAATAGCTCAGTCGGTTTATCACAGATGGTGATTTGCCAACAATTTTGAAAAGGTTCTATCGTCTCGACACCCTACCCTTTACATATCATCTCATTAGTCACTCGAAAATCAGCTCCCACCACATGGTCAAGTCAAGTTAGAATAGAATTTTCATTAGACTGTCAGTCTCTGTTCAGTTCGGTGACGCTGCCCATTACAGCTCAACCTGTTGTTACTGTCTGAAATTGTTAAAAAACTTACCGCAGGTATTGCTTTGTTGCAGTGCCTTTAAAGGCAGAGATGAGAGTCGGAGGTTTGTTTGGTTGCATGTCGACCGACCCAGAAACATCTCGCAGTCGCAAAATTGACCGGCAGCTCAGAAAGGAACGGAAAGTACTGAAGCGCCAGGTTTGATTTTCGTTTATTCTGTGAAAACAAGTCTGCTTGCTTATTCTGATTAGGTGAAAATTCTGTTGTTGGGTAGTGGAGAATCGGGCAAGTCGACCTTTATAAAGCAAATGGTGATCATTCACGGTAGAGGCGAATTCACAGCCGACGAGATACGGGAGTACCGGCAAATCATTTATCAGAATGTCGTTGTGGGCATGAGAGTCCTGATCGACGCTCGACAAAAGCTGTCGTATCCGTGGCAAAACTCTAACCGTCAGAGCACTGCAAACACTGTTTTCAAGTGAGCAATTTGCGTGGTCGTCGGTGTATGTACATCTAGCAGATCATCCGCCAAAGCGGCTAGTTGGTCTGAGACCCAAGTCTTGGGTTAAGTGGTTCCGGTCCGAAGGGTCTTTGTATCTTGCATGCGTGGGACCGGGCAGCCATGTTCTGTGTGTAGTTTGTGCTTCGGCATTCGCGTAATTGAATTTTTATTGCGAAATTTAAATTTTGGCTTAAAACGAAATTTTGTTTTAAACCCAATCTCGTCAATTTTAGTTTAAAATATATTTTCGAAAGCGACAGTTAGCCGCGTTCGCCTACACTGACCCAACGCCGCTGACGAACACACACCGGCGAACGCAGAGAACAGGCAAACACAAAATTTTGTGTTTTGAGTCCCATCGTGTAGCGAACTAAAGGAACAAGATCTTTGGGTCCGATCGGAATCGGAACTAAAGCACAGTTCGGAATCGGAATTTTTTGGAATTTGCAACTTTTCCAAAATTGGCTTAAAATCTTGGAATACTTTGTTTTATACCAACAAGCAGTGTTTACGCATGCATGCATACCGTTTATAATTACATCTCAAACCTGTCTCATCTCAGCAGCAGTAACATTTGCATTAAAATCGCAACGATCAATAACTGTTTATAACCCCCTCAGCCCCCTTTGCCCATTCCTATACATAATTAGCAGCTAAAGTTTCTACCTAAGCACAAAGACACGCAATAGTACGCAAAAATGGTGTTCGGTTTCCTGAAAATTTAACAGTTCCGGTAAATTCCGAGACCTCTGACTTGGGAATCGGAATTCCGGTCGGTCCCTCCCTACCATCGTTATCAGACAGGTTGGCTGTAAGCAAAACGCAGACCTCGGATGTATGGTGTGTGCTATTTGCTGACTGTGGAGTTTCAGTGAACTGATTTTAGGTTTGCGACCACCGAAGATATCAGGAGAGGACTGGACACGCGGTCCTTCGCTCAGATGGCGCCGTTAATTGCTGATTTGTGGGATGATCTAGCCATTCGGCAAACTTTTTCTGACAGAAACTTGTTTCAAATAGTACGACGCTGAACTAAATTGCTAACGTGCTTGCTAGGTTTTGACTATTTAGAGTGACTCCTGCAAGTATTTCTTCGAACACATCAAACGAATTGCTGAGGCGGTATTGCCTACCCCACTTTATTGCTTGGATATGGTCATATTCACTATTTTTGTAGGACTTTATGCCTACGAATAGGGACATCATTCTTTGTCGAAAAGCTACTCGTGGAATTACGGAGCATTTATTTGACATTCGCAATGTGCCTTTTCGGTACTGATTTATATTTCTTTGTACGTATAAGCTTGCTACCAGACATTGGCTGAGGGTGTGGAAGATTTTCAAATCCTGATGGGGCTAGCGGCGGCTGAAGGGATGGTAAGCCAAAAGTCCGATTTTTAACCAAAATCAAGGTTTTTAGGCTTATTTTTTGCTAAAGTAGGTTAAAATTAGCTATTCTGAGCTCATTTACACCTGACCTAGGCATACATTTATCATAATTTTCTATGCAAAAATCTTTCTAAAAATTACTGAGGAGATAGCGGCGGTCTGAAGGGGAAGGTCGTAGGTCAGTCAGAGTCTACCCCTCAGCACCCCTTTGCCCGTGCCTCTTTTCACGTACTTTTAATTGAAGCTTCATTGATGTGGGAGGTCAGCGGTCTCAGCGTCAGAAATGGTTCCAGTGTTTTGAAGGCATCACGTCAATTTTGTTTATGGTTGCGTCGAGTGAATACGACCAAGTGTGCAGTTTTCTAGTCTACAGTTAGTTACCAGCTTTGTGTTCAGGTATTGCTGGAGGACCGGCGAACGAACAGAGTCTTAGAAGCGCGCGGTGTCTTTGAAACCATCGTCAACAATCGAAACTTTGTCTCGGTCTCCATTATTCTGTTCATGAACAAAACTGATCTGCTGACAGGTTTGTCGCTTGAGCTTTGGGCTTTCGTACAGGTCAAGTGACTTTTATCTAAATGGAAAGAAAGCATGCATGGGCCGGGGGGTAAGGGGGGATACCCCTCCCCCTTGGTCGGCCACACCCCCCCCATTTTTCGCCCCCCCCCCGAGGTCTCCAGACCCCCTCCGGATTTTTCCGGCCCATGTATGAAAGAAAGGTGAAAAAGTTACGCATACGTAACTCTGATATTCGGAGTGTACACGGAGTTCCGACCGCGTCTGAACGCCGACTAGTTTGGTTTTTATCAGTTTTTATTTATTTTGAATTCCGGAAAATGTCGTCTTTACCGTACCAAATCGCCGGCACAGTTGGTGTAGTGGTTTAAGCCGCATGGCCACTGTGCGCGACGTCGTGCGCTCATCCTCTCGGCGCGGCAAGTTTCTTGCTGCAAAGAGTTGGTTGTCGGCATAAAGCTCCACGCAGGCCACCGAAAGCTGGTTGCAGCGAGTAGGTAAAATAGGAACCAACTGGATCTGCCATTGCACCGAAGCCACTCCAATAGCATGCCACGTTGGAAAAGAAGATCAATGACGCCAGGGGGCTGTCTGAGAAACCAGCAATAAGGCCAATACCGGTTTAGTGCCCTGGCCGGGCGGCCGTTGGGAGCTGTGGGCACCATGACGTCAACGCGCCGGGCACTCTTAGTACCTAGCGCATGGCTAGAATGGCTGGCAGTAATAGAAGGGAAACGTCCGAAATGACGAACTCCGGGGGTTGCGCAATGGACCACATGGTCTGAGCGTAGGGCCGTAAGGTCCCCCGCACATCGGATCGGATTCCCGACAGTAGTGCGGAGTTTAACTGAGTGGAGGTTGCAGAGAAAGTGCCTCAATCGAAAATCAGTCATTACTTCACGGATTTCAAGGGTAATGCGGAGTCCGTGCAGGATGTGCAGTTTTTCCTGTTGGGTTTGTTCGAGTCGAGTCGTCGAGAGAGAAGTCAACCCTTTTTCTATCATTTTACAACTGCCGTTGACACCAACAACATTAGGAGAGTTTTCGATGATTGTCGAGAGATCATTTTGGAACAAAACTTGAAGACGCTCATGATGCAGTAGTTATCATTTCGTCCGAATGATGATTCGCTTGTTCTGTTTTGTCGTTAACGTTTTAGCTGTTGCTTTAGATTGTCTTCCTTTAGCGGACCAAACCAAAATCCCTGGCTTTGTTCGAAGTAGCATCGCTCTCAGGGAAAGAGAGCTGAGCTAATGCCTTTTGTATACATAATTTTGAGAAAAGCTGTAGATTGTCCTTGTACTGTGTTAATCTACTGTGATGTGCTACTGGGTAGCTTTAATTACAGTAGTTGCTACTATTTTGTTTATTCTATTTATTATTATCGTGCAGCTGTGGCATTGCTAATATTGCGTGATCTGTCAAATACCTGGGTGTTGGCTACAATCTTCACTTCTGGTAATCTCGGGTGCCTTCCGTATGTACGTATATGTCACTTCCGGTTATGCATATCTGAACCTTATTCAAAGTGCTCTGTTGCTACTATTGTAATCTCGTTTTCTGCGTAAAGTTCATTGATAGAATGTGCGAGTGTCTTGGTAGTCTTGTCTGGGTTGCGCGTACCCTTCCATACTGCCTTGTACAGTCAGAGATTAGTGGACATGTGTGGATTAGAGCTCTTGTGTCGGTACTGAAGGAAATGTGTATATAACCCGTCCATCTAGTCGTACATAGTGTCACCTGAGGCCTTGATCTTGGCAATACCGTTGCTGGAACCATAAGCTATCACTTCAGTTCAGATTGACCCAGTACCATAGCATCAACACTATAGCATACAGTATATGGGCCGGAAAAATCCGGATGGTGTCTGGAGGTCCTCCAAAAAACGCCTATTTTGCCTTTTCTCCCTCCGGGAGGGTGCTTCCGGGTATGGCCAACAGAGGGGGTATTGGGCCGTAAGGGTAGGGAGTAAATCCAACCCTAACCCCCAGGGCCCATGTATGCACCAGAAACCCGTGACTCTATTGTAGTGGCAGGTGGTTGCAAAGTCGTATTCATACTAGTGTCAAAAATTGTCAGTCGTCGACGTTTTATCGACACAGAGCAAATGTTGGAGCCGAGCTGAGCATGAATAGGTCTTAAAACCAGTGTGTCTTCAGTTGTTTAGCCATGTCCGAAGGTGTGCGCCACTACTGTATGTGTCGATCGACGGCCACCGATCGGTTCATGATTTGTTGCGACGGCTGCAACGATTGGTTCCATGGAGATTGCGTCCAGATCGATCAGCAGAGTGCCAAGTCTGTTCGCAGCTTCTACTGTCCGCCGTGTCGGGACAAGGATCCTTCTTTAAAAATCCTCTACAAAGACGATGTGGTGGCTCTGCCTCCGTCGGTTAAGGAGAAGAAGCCGTCTGTTCCGAAACGACCTCTTCCCCCGCCCGAGCAGAACCGGTGCGGCCAATGTATCGGTTGTTTTCGCAGCGACGACTGCGGCAAATGTGCTTCCTGCAAGCAGAAAAGTCGGTTCGGTGGCTCGAAGCCGGACGCCGCCGTTGAGTGTCGTCAGAGACAATGCGTCAACAAAGAATTGTTAACCTCGAATGCCGCCGAACCACCTCCTCGAAAAGCAGCTGCCCCTAAGGGAAGACCGCCCAAGAGCGGCAGCAGCAGCGGCAAAGGGGTAAAGGCTAAAAAGAAGCCTGCCCATTCAACAGCTGCTCGTGGCTCGGCCGCCACTCTGGCGCCGACGCGTTCCGGCACCAAAGCCTACCAAGCGTTCATGCGGGAAGCGGGCATGGTGTCGAGCGATGAGGAGTCTTCTGCCGACACCTCTGGTGCCCGCCAGTGCGTCGGGCCGCACTGTTGCAGTGCAGCGCGCAAACAGTCCAAGTATTGCTCGGACGAATGCGGCTTGGCCATGGCCAAGAAGCGTCTGCTGACTATTTTGCCGAGCCGACAGCAACAGTGGAACAAAGAGCCGTCGGCAGCCGACCAGCGAGACCGACAGAAATTGGAGACGGTCAGACAGAACCAGCAAATGGCCAGGAATAAGTTGACCGAACTAGAGACGGAAGAACAGCATTTAGAGGTTTGTTAGCTCGGTCCTGCACATTCTTATTTTTGGCCTGATTATTTTGTTAACTATTCAATGAGATGGTACTTTCACCTTCGGCCAAACATGGGCTTTTCGGCTTATCACCCCGTCAACCCACATCAGCCCCTTCAGGATTTGAAAATATACCACCCCTCAGCCGAAATGCTAGCCCATGTCTGCGTACGTACATGCATATTACATGGCGGGAAAAATGCGTAGGTCCTGAATCCTGAAAGTTTTTGGCTGGCGGATAACTGGTTTGGGGTAGGCCCTCTGGCCCATGATGCGTGTCGAAAGTAAGGGCATCATACCATACATACACTGCAGAAGTATATTGCCTTTATAGGCTTGGTTACACCAATCGCGCAGTGTAAAAGTGGACCCGAGCTGGGCGAACAAGCAGCAGGAGGAAGGAGAGGGAGATGATCTGAGCATTCCTTGTCCGGTCTGCGGTCTGGAGACCGCTGTGCGTACGGCAGCGCGACACATCGCCCGTTGCTCTGCCAAGTACGAGAGCCAGACCTCGTACGGCTCTACCTTCAAGGCCATGAGCAACCCGTACAACATTTTTTGCGACACCTACAACAAGTCCAGTCACACCTACTGCAAGCGGCTACGCGTGATTTGTCCCGAGCACGTGAAGGATAAAACTGCCACAGATGACGAGCAAGTCTGCGCCTACCCGGCGTCCTGGACCGGGTTCGCCTTTCCGCCGCTGTCGGAGCTGAGCGCAAACTCTGACCGTTTGTGTCTCGCTCCCAAGAAGAAATGCGTCAAGCACTATCAGTGGGACAAAATCGCTCTCGGTCTCATCGACTTGAACCGGCTGACTCAGCTGCTGAAGTTGGACGAAATGTTTGAGCAAGAACGGGCACTCAGACTGTCCATGGCTGCTAGAGGCAGTGTGCTGGCTTTACTTCTCAACCAAACCACGCCTGCTACTGATTTCACTGCTTTACAGTGAGCATTTCTTTGTGCTCGAGTCTTGCTCGTACATTGGCGAGTTGGCTTGTTGAGTGGACCTTTCTAATTCTGCAAGTTTTTCGCAGAGAAAGCGTAAGACTACAGTATTGACATGTATACTTGCGCGTTGTTCTCTTTAGCTATTGTTTTCCTTTTCTTAATTATGCGTACATACCGATAAATTGTTATTTCCACTGTTGATAGATAGTATGGTGAGATGGGTATGCCAGAAATCTTAGTATTTTAATGTTATGTGTTATTGCTGTCAACTGCAGTCTTACATGCCGTGAACAGTATGGCCACTCGCAAAGCCATATTATTGTTTGACGTGGATGGGACGTTGACAATGCCGCGAAAAGTTAGTTCCTTATTCTAATGGTTTGTTCCGATTTGATCTGCGGTTCCTTAAGCAAATCGAAAGCTGGATGCAGGAGTTCCTTACACGAACGCGCAAAAGGATTCCTTTAGCCGTTGTGGGAGGCTCTGATCTTTGCAAAGTGGTTGAGCAACTCGGAGGGTCATTAGAAGAAGGTTGCTGCTGCTGTTGTGTTAAACTCCTTTTTCATTTCTTCTGTTTCAGTTTCAAATAGTTTTGACTACGTATTCACTGAAAATGGTTTAGTTGCGTTTCGTCATGGCAAGCCCATTCCATCAAAGGTTTGCTCTACTTGGCAATTACATTTTACGTGCTGTATTTCGGTACATAGTGTGCGTAGTTTGGCACTGTCGCGGTTTAGGGATCTTTTCAAAGTTTGGCTATACTCTTCCACTTTGGTATACTAGTTTACAAGAACTGTCTGTAAACTATTTTACTTTGGCTGACTTTTGGCTACTAGTTTACTTTAGATGACTAATGCATCTGTTTTGCTTCAGCTGCCTTTTTGTCGGCGCCCGCCGATTTCTTCGCAACCGAATTCGACGCCCAGCCGTGGGAACTGCCGCGAAGCCCACCTAGTTTACTACAGGTAGGGATGGCCAAAGCACGTGCGCGCCGCGCCGAATAGAAAATACAAAATCACAGCCAAAAAGTGGTCCAAAGCCGTTTTTGCAATTTCAAGCGCAAATGCTTTTTTGTGTTCCGTTATTGATAGGGGGATGTGATGTATTTATATGAAACAGAGTGTGAGCTATCGAATAAGATGCATTTTGAATCATAATTCGGCCGTTAAAGGGCATTTTCCTCTCGAAAACTGAATTCGTCGTTTTTCAATGGCCATTTTCTGCTAAAAGCAGAGTTGATTCAAATTTTGTTCAACCGGCTTTAAAACCAGCGCAACTCGTTACCTATATTGCACCGCTTTTTTTCTTTCCGCACTTCGGCATGGTCCCCACAAATTTGATTCTTTCTTAACTACTGAAAATGGGCATTTTCGTGGATTTTTTTCATGTTCCTCGTTCTTGTAAAAAAACGACGAATTCGGCGCAAGATGTTCAATCGGTTCCGTGTACAGTAGACTTTAGACTTTCGAATGATATAAGAATTTGCTCTCTGCTCTTTGCCGTTAACCCCACAAACGATGTTGAAATTTCTGTAACCCTAAAATTTTGCCATTTCAGGCTTTTATTGTACCCAACACTTGCAATCATACTTTTTTGCATTAATTTAACTGGGCGACGATTATTCACATCTTTCTAGTAGATTTTAAACAATCAAGTTGGTTTCACCTTCGTAACACGCGTCATAGAAAATCAGCCACCGCTTGGACGGCGACCAAGTTATAAACACTAATCTACGCGATTTGATCCACGCGGCTGTTTTGAACCCGCATTTCTCCAATTCTTCATGAAATTATGTGCGGTTTTTTGCGTAAATAATCGCATCCGGTCATGCTATTGCCGTTTTAGCGTAAACTTTGCTTCTAGCGCGAGTTATTCAAATCTGTTGCCCATAATTAAAAGTGGTACCAAGTGCGCCATACAAAAGTTCTTCGCAGACGGACGCTTTTAGATCGCATTTTTCTAATTTTTCACGGAATCAAGTGCGATTTTTTGCGTAAATTATCACATCCGGTCATGTTATCGACTGTTTCAGCATAATTTTTTTGCTGTAGCGTGAATTTTTGAAAACCATTGGCCATACCTACTACAGGTGACTTATTGCTTCTGTTTAACTTTAGATGACTAATCAACCTGTTTTACTTTAGCTGCTTCTTTATCGACGCCCGGCTGTGGGAAACTGCCAAATAAATTGCGGTCCGATCGGACTGCTAGTGTAGTTTGGCTGACTTTTGATACTATTTTATTTCAGGTGACTTTTGACACTAGTGTACTTTGGCTGACTTTTGATACTAGTGTATTTTGGCTGACTTATTGTCGAAACTCCACTATGGGTCGAACGTTACCGCCTCCGGGGCAGCTCGACATACCCTCACCGGGCGATTGTCGAGCAGACTCTAAAATGCCCCAGGTCGACCTGGAAGGAAATGAGGAAATGTTCGCAAGAACTGGCTGCCAGTACGTAATAGCTGGAATGCTGCTGAACTCATAGAGAATGCGACCGGCAGAAACACGAATGCGTTTGATTGACCTAAACTCGAAACACGAACAAATATACAGTACATTACGTGCTGGAATAGGTTTACCAAGTTCCTGCTGTGTGAATCTGCACATAGACAGATTCAAGCCGACCCATATCAAAGTCGCAGACAGTCATGTTGTAGGTCGTGTCCTTTTCAAGTCCACAACCATATCGAATCATACTTGATCTGCGCAATGCACCGATCAGTGTCAATATGGCGCACTCCTGGCAGTCTGCAACTGTCGATCCCCCTCGGGTCCACTCGGTTCCATCTGAAGCGCAGTCGCCTTCTGTGCCTTTGCCGATCGGTTGCGATCCAGTGTGCAGACTAATGTGGTAGCGCACTGTAACAAACCAGGTCAAGAAGTCTCAAAGGCTGTTTCCTAACACCGAACCTTTGTAGTCTGGCGGTGGATTTGGCTTCACAACGACCACCTGCGTTCCCACGATCCATTGGTTGACCGCGAAAGACAGTTTTTGCTCAGGTCCAATTTCTATGTGCACCTCAGTGATGTACACACCGTCGTCTCCCTTTTCCCTGCGCAGTTCCAGCTCTTGCAGCTAAACAACTGAATTGAAGTAAACTACAAACACACTTTCAGACTCACAGTGCCTCCGCCAACGTGCACAGCACTCGATGGGGCACAAACATGCCTCATGCCTGGCATTCCTGCTTGGACACACTGGCTGACAAAGACTGGAAATACGCGTTCACACTTGAGGTACATAAGTAACTTTAGGAAAATTCAAAACCTAAGACAGATTATTATTATTATAGAATAACGATTTCCCATTGAAAACAAATCTGGAATTAGTAGAGATTCTCCAGGCACTGGATGGAGCCAATGACGTCAATTTGGCAGTGCCGAACCCTAGCTGGTTCCAGTACAAATGGGAATTTTCTGTTTATGGTAGAGAGCTAGTGCCAAAAAGAACGAGGCAAAGAAACAGACAAGCTGACACCAATTTCACTATCTACAAAGGCTCCGTGCAAACGACAATCAGCAAACCATTCGTTGACTACATCATGCAGGATGCTCGGGTTCCAAAGCTAATCGACTACCTCGGCTCTACACTTCACTCAGGAGAACACTTCATGTCGACTCTCAATCACGACGAAAACTTTAGTGCGCCTGGGGGATATCCTGGTTAGTTTACAGTGCTTACATTTGGCAGCTTGAGTACATGTGTACATATGTATGATACAGTTAACACCTATTCTAGGCTTACTTTTTATCCTAATTTTCTATACAAAACTCTACCAAAAATTCCTGAAGGGGTGTAGTAGGGTGGGTACACCCTCCTTTGCGGTGGAGGTAGGAAGAGAACGTATGTCGAAAATAATATAACTAATGAATTGTGTACTAAAACTATCTATTTTCATGTTCAGAATGCCTTTTAAATGCGTTTTAAGGCTAAATAAAAAAAATTTTTGCCCTGGTCGGCAGAAGCCCAACCAGGCCACTTTAAACTACTAAAACTTTTAATTTCTGTTAATTTTAAACGCGTTTTTGAAGACTAGTTTTGCTAAGTTTTTTACCCTTGTCGGGCGGGCATCAGCGCAACCAGGCACTTTCAAAATTTTACATCCCCCTTTGCAAAATCCTGAATATGCCACTGCCTTTGCCCGTAGACACACGTACATACGTGATACAGCATGTACGTACTGACATAAGTACATACGTGACATGATTCAGTATGTACATACAGTACAGACATAACGACATATGTGATACAGTACGTACGTACTGACATAAGTGACGTGACTAATGTACACGTATGTGACATGATTCAGTAACATTTAGTGTATAATACAGTACGTATTTCAGGCTCCTGTCTGAAACCATCTGATAAACTCGGCACTGAGAAGAAGTGGGTGACCCGATTTACTGTGTGGAAAGGCTACGAGTCGGTCAGATGTAGAGGCATATGGCGGCACTGGTCCTGTGTCTTTTCAGTGGATGACCTCAACATGCTGCAGTCGCGAAAAGAACTGTTCGTGAACAAGTTCAAGCCAACCGTTGATGGCATGGCAGCCGTCTGTTTGCATGAATGGCTCCACAACAAAACCGTTCTGCAAGACAGTTCGGTGAATACCTCCTACTATGAATCATTGCCTGCAGTACAGTTCCAAAAGTGGAAACGGGACAATCCTGACAAATCGACCTCTGTTTTTCCGTGCCCGCGTTGCAACAGCTGTCTCTTTCACTAAACTCTCATCTGACATTTTGTAGTCTGCGTGCTGTCTGTAGTTCTGTAGCCAGGCTATCTGGTGCTCAGAGTCCTATCCCTGGACTGAGGGCAGGCTAGGAATCAACTGTCGAGCGAACTACTGACAGCACACAGACTATACAGTATACTGCTAAAACAACTTTCATTAGCAATTAACGTACAAACCACAGATATCTATGTCTGCACTGTCATCAGTTCTATAGCCAGGCTATCTGGTGCTCGGAGTCCTATCCCTGCACTGATTGCAGGCTAGGATTCAACTGTCGAGCTTACTGTTGACGGTAAAGATGGCAGAAAGAGGCAGTCAGTCGCAAACGTTTATCCTTCCTGTGAAATGTGTTCATATTTTTTTAATTTTCTAGTAAATCTGTTAAAAATATGAATGCACAAGCAATCACTGGGCGAGAAAAGTTTAGAAAATTAGCAATTACAAACGCATTTAAAAGGTATTCATTGCATACAATTAACAATAATGAGCTGGTTTCTGTAGTTTAAAGAGAAATGGTTGGGGTTTTGCACAACCAGGCCGAGAAAATTTTGAGAAATTGGCCTTCAAATCTAATTTAAAAGGCATCCTGAAGATAAAAAGACAGTTTTGGTACATAATTCATTCATTACTCTTAATTTTAGTCAATTTTTCCTTCTAACTCCACTGCAAAGGGGGTGTACACCCCCAGGTACGCTACTGCAAGCAATCACTGTTAAGCTGGGGCTAGGTGTCTTCGTGGCAGATGTTCCAGCGGCAATCCAGGAAGGTGGCATGCAGATCGAAGTCAGCATCTCCTGGCAAAGCAGGAACAAGATACGTGACTGGGGGAGGCGTTTCGTTACCATTTGGGGACTAGCCAGGTCGACCTGGGGCATTTTAGAGTCCGCTCGACAATCGCCCAGTGAGGGTATGTTGAGCTGCCCCGGAGGCGGTAACGTTCGACCCATAGTGGAGTTTCGACAATAAGTCAGCCAAAATACACTAGTATCAAAAGTCAGCCAAAGTACACTAGTGTCAAAAGTCACCTGAAATAAAATAGTATCAAAAGTCAGCCAAACTACACTAGCAGTCCGATCGGACCGCAATTTATTTGGCAGTTTCCCACAGCCGGGCGTCGATAAAGAAGCAGCTAAAGTAAAACAGGTTGATTAGTCATCTAAAGTTAAACAGAAGCAATAAGTCACCTGTAGTAAACTAGGTGGGCTTCGCGGCAGTTCCCACGGCTGGGCGTCGAATTCGGTTGCGAAGAAATCGGCGGGCGCCGACAAAAAGGCAGCTGAAGTAAAACAGATGCATTAGTCATCTAAAGTAAACTAGTAGCCAAAAGTCAGCCAAAGTAAAATAGTTTACAGACAGTTCTTGTAAACTAGTATACCAAAGTGGAAGAGTATAGCTAAACTTTGAAAAGATCCCTAAACCGCGACAGTGCCCGTAGTTTCTTTACACAGTCTTGGTCGTCCAAGGCATACAGGGGCCGGGACGTATACCCCTCCCCCTCGGCCGGCCATACCCCCACCCCCTTCCCGGAGGGAGAAAATTTTCGCTTATTTAAGGCAAAATAGGCGTTTTTTTTACCTTTTTCCGGGACCCCCCCCCCCCCGAGGTCTCCATACCCCCTCCGGATTTTTCCGGCCCATGTATGGTCCAAGGTGATATGTTTGGAGAGGAGATCCAATTTCTCTTTTCCGCCGACCACCCCATATATAACTTTTATATATGCAGTTTTCCGAGAGTGGGGTGAACGGTCTGGGAATGATTGTCCGTCCTGAGATTTTTTATTTGAGCTGTTTAATAGTTGGGAAGTTTAATAGATGTCGGTTTCAGGATATCAGAGATCAAATCCCAGAAGAAACTCTGCAGAGTTTCCTAAATTGGGTTTTTGGCTACATGTCACGCTTGACGCTTCCCTGCAAACGGTATCTTTCTTCGTTATTATTATTATTATTATGGTGTCTCGACACTGAGCTGAGTCCCGTATTTGTAGAGGAAACTTTATCGAGTTCCGTAGAGGAATGATAAACGTTTCACCGATCGGGCGAAGTTGTTCCTATGACGAACGACTCGAATTTGTCAAATTCGATACGGTAGGGGTTTCATTAGGTTCTCCAAGTGCTTTCATCACTTGACTCTGGAGATTTGGCGTTTAAGGAGAACCAAGTGAGACAAAAGTTTATCACCGAAATGCGCTCCCAATTCCCAGAGGAAAAGTATGGCCTCTACTTTTCGATTGGTATGCTCTGTAAATCAACCGGAACCGAATCTTCTGTAGATTGAGAATTTATAGGCGGTCAAATCAGCATTGACGTCTTTCCGGTCGGTTGGGACAAGCGTTTTTGTTTGCAGTATCTGACCGCCGATGGTTACAATGAAATCCACTTTTTTGGCGACAAAGTGCTCAAAGTACATACATTGCCTCCTTTCGATTAGTTACTTTCTTTAACTTAGTGTGCTTAAGGGCGGCAACGATCACGAAATATATGAGGACCCTGGCACAATAGGACACGCAGTAAAAGATCCAGCCGACACGAAGAAACAAATTGAACAACTATTGCCAACACTTCTGTGATCGTTTTACTAGATCAGTTTTCACGTTTTTTAACTTTGGCATCGGAATTCACTTGATAGATACAACATGGGTGTTGCTAAACTGGACGGAACATACGTACGTACTGTACATACAATTTGACAGCTAGCGAAAAACAACTACATATAAGCAAAGTGTAAGAGCTGAGATGGAGTGACACTCAAAGCAAGTACATAAACAGTGAAATGTAAGCCCATTGTTGTAGTAGAACAAGCGAACTTGCTATAGAGCTGATCTGACATGGCTGGAACATATCTTTGACGTAAGACCATTGGCCGTCAT
Source organism: Sabatieria punctata (assembly GCA_030248155.1). Taxonomy (NCBI): domain Eukaryota; kingdom Metazoa; phylum Nematoda; class Chromadorea; order Araeolaimida; family Comesomatidae; genus Sabatieria; species Sabatieria punctata. Next base: position 199,829 of record JASANB010006746.1, read on the forward strand.
GCGGATGACTTGGCGATATTTCTAGTACATGCAAGATAATCTGGTAAATGTCTACCATCCTTAGCCATCGATGCCGCACATTCTTCTTGAAACCTGTTCAAAATCAGACTCAGTTACTGTAAGTTTAGCAGTGCACTTTGACGTACATGGGCCTCTGGCTAGAAATATGGCTCTCATGGTTTCCTCTTCGTTGTCCCAACCATGCATACCTTTCTCGACCTCTACATTGTACAATGGAAACTGCTTGGATCGCTGCAGCAGACAGGTATTAGTTAAGTTGACGAAGCCACTCGGTCCGCTTACAGCATAAACTCCAACGTTAATATCACTGATCAAGAGAATATCCGGCAGAAAGCGCGAATTTTTATAATGATATCTTTCGTCCAAATCTCTCCTCCACACAACCTTAACTTCACTAGGCAGACATTTGGTCAGATTGGTGTAGATCTGCAAGAGAAAGTGAAGCTGCTACGGAACAGGTGTTCGGTCTACCAGTTCTTGTTTGCTCTTGTCTTTAACAAAAACTTGTTGGAGTGCGTGCGAATCTACTAGAAGCTCGATGAGGTTCATCTGAACGCAGTGATCGATGAAGACTTGCTTTCTCAGTTGGTCCTGCCCGTGATCTGACAGCACGACCAGATTGGTATTGTTCCACAGACCGTGTGCAGTCAGTTTGTCCTAAATTCCTTTCAGAATCCCTACAGTTTTGAATGCAAACACTTTTACTTGAAATGTCTTCAAGATTCCACTGAATTCAGTGACGGCGGCGCGCGTTTGCTTAGAAGAGGGTCCGCTCTGACGACCAACGACGTCAACAAGCTCGTAGTAAGTCAGCACCAGCCTTTTTCGGCCCTGCTTTAGTTTGCTGACAACGTCGTCGAACTTGTCCGGCAACTTGAGAGTCTGTTCGTAGTTGCCCAAATAGGGCAGTGCGTCCTCTACGGTTCCCTTGGGATAGTGCACCTAAATATGGATATAGAGAAAGTGGCGCGCTTTTTTGTCCGACTGAATATTGGCAATTGAGAAAGAAAAGAGGCCTCGTTTCAATGACAAAGCAAAGATCAATGCGCCGGCCGGGCTCGTCTCGGTCGGTCCGGGATCCAATTTTAGTTTCGAGCGCACAAAATCCGATTCGCCGTGTCGACCCCACGACAGCGGTCCATGACTCACGGCTCATTTCGACTTTTGGATGCGATAAATATTGCCGCCCCAGCTTGAGGCATCAATTTTGGCAGATCAAAGATGGCCCAAATCTAATCAGCGCTGTGGCGGCTGGCTAACGACCCGTAAACAGCTTCCAAAATGACCTATGGCCTTAAACGGTCTTTATCCCTGGTTTGCGTAATGCCGACTGCCTCTGATCTATGAAATGGACAGCATGCCCCTTACAGCGCAACATTTATACAGAGCTCGATGGAACCACCTGTTAGAAGGGCTTCTTTTAGTTTGTGCTGACATTAGAAGACAGGTATCCTGTCGGCCGACATACCTGGCAGCCGGCCCACCAATAACAACTGACGGATACGTCTTGCTGTTGTGCTGCTATCCAGACTGGGGTTGTTTGTTGCCACCAATGCGGTTCGTAGTCGCTGGGCCATTTAGCCATATTGAATTTTTTGTTCTTTTCTCGATTAAACATGTAGTTTCCAGTGAGACCATGTTTCTCCACATGCAGACCTGCACATATTTTAGAACATTCACAGGTGCAAGCAAATTGCGTACCTGTGACCACAGTGTACCAGTTGGGAAAAGATATGGTGGGGAATTCAGGCTTTAGATAAGTAGCTTTCACTCCGTGTTCGGCCAAAAGGTCAAACCCAGACAGGGAGACTTTGGGGTGGTCGAGGTAGTAGTTGGCAAAGCCGTCTACCAGGATCACCACCAAATTCTGGTATGCGGTCTGTGTGAGTGACACGCAGCAACAGAGCACCACCAGCCACATCCTTGAAATTGGCGCCGCTCCGCCGCCGATCGACTCTACTGGTGGGCGGAGCCAAGCATTTGAGTGACAAAGGAAAACAGCCGTCTGAAACAAGTGACACCACCGTTCATACAGGTTGCAAGGGAGGAATACATCCGAGACGCACTGATTGAAGTCAATTGTGCCCAACAAACCAAATTGGAGCCTTCTATGCGATTAGCTCATTACTACAACCGCACGCCCCGCTTGATCGACCAATCATACATAAATTACCAAATGGTCACAGAAAACGCGTGTATTTCTGCTATCAACACCGACGTAGCGGCTGTTGCGTATTTCCGACCTATGTGTCCTTTAGGACAGCATACATCTAACATGATATTTAAGTTTGATTTTTGAATGTAGTACTTTCAATAATTTAGAAATACAGTGTTGGCCATAATTTATATTTTTCCGAAAAAGGTCAAATGGCGCCATTCCGTCAGTTTTCAACAGAATAATTTGATTGTTAGCACGATTACTATAATTTGTTCAAAGTTTGTTTTGGCCAAATCCTAGCTTGCTAGCCTTCTGTAACCCAGAGTTTTGCCCTTCTCAAATGGACTTTCCCGAATTTTCAGACGTCCAATTTAAACATACGTACAATCAGTGGCGTATCCAGGATTTTGGAAAGGGGGGGGGTGTAAAATTTTGAAAGTGCCTGGTTGGGCCGCTGCCCAACCAGGGTAAGAAAATTTAGCAAAATTAGCCTTCAAAAACGCGTTTAAAACGCATTCCGAGGTTAAAATTAACAGAAATTACAAGTTTTAGTAGTTTATAATGGCCTGCTTGGGCTTCTGCCCGACCAGGGCGAGAAAATTTTGAAAATTTGGCCTTCAAAAACGCATTTAGAAGGCATTCTGAGCACAAAATAGACAGTTTTAGTACATAATTCATTAGTTTCTTATATTTTTGACAGACTTTTTCTTCCTACCTCCACCGCAAAGGGGGGTGTACACACCCTACACCCCCCTGGATACGCCACTGCGTACAATTGTATCTCAAGAACCCCTCTTCCAACCGTTCCCAAATTTTGCATGATAGCTAATCCCTATAGGAACCTGGAAAAGGCCAGCTTTCTAGCTTCAGGTTAGAATTACTTTCAGTGAGCGTGAAAGAAAATTTGGCGTTGTCAAAAACGGGGGTGTTGTCATTGCACAGAAAGCATTGTTTTACAATTTAGTAGGGTGTGGATTAAAATCAGCTTAACTAAGGTACCAAAATGAACACTTAAATTAGGCTATGCATGCAGTCGGGCTTTTTGTTCAGGTGGCGCCTCCCCCATTTTTGACAATGCTAGTTTTTCACGTTCACTGAAAGTAAAAATCCGCCAGATTCGAACCGGTTTGTGCTAAAAAAGCTGGGACGAAGATTCTGTAGTTCTGTAAAATGTAAGACACCGATCTCGTAAGACCAACCAACCAACCACTCTGACTCAGTCTGTCACGTCACTTAGCTTCACATCTAAGCTTTTAGGCCTGGGACTATGTTGAATGTTCTCGTTCTCGACAAACGTTCTTGGTAGTACGTAGCAAAAAATCAAGCAACTTAATCAAACCCAGTCAGAATCAGGCATCTTCGAAAAATTTATAGTTATAGCCAGAAATCGACGAAATTAATCTGTCTGATCACCAGTAAACAAATGAAAAAAACAGCAGGAGCTCAAATCAGTAGTTCACATACAGAGAAGAGAATCAATGAATTACAAGCGAAAAGACAGCACGTACTGTACATAGCAAACTAATGAATCAAAGGGCTATCGTTAGACGGGCTCTTGCCTTTGTGGTTTGCATTAGTTGCAGGAGGTTGTGGCTGTTCCGTTATTATCGCATCGTCAGTAATGTGGGCGGCCGTTCGCGACGGAGTTGTTTGTTTCTCAGGAGACTTCTTAGACGGTTGGTCTTTGTCAGGATCAGGAAGCTTCTTAGACGGTTGGTCTTTGTCAGGATCAGGAAGCTTCTTAGCCGGTTGGATTTGGGCAGGCGATGTCGCGGTCGGTTTTTGTTTCTTGCCAGGAGAGGTTATTCTTGCTATTCCCTGCTTAGTATCAACGAAGATCTTGTTGACTACTTCAGGACCCATAATATGCTGGGGCAGGTCGAACGATTTGCGCATTTTGTCTTGACACAGCTGAGTGAAGGCGCGCTTACCGACTGTCTCTGTCGCTCTGGAGATGACGCTGATGATTTGTCTGACTGACCGATGCCACACACAGACCAGTATCAGACACACTATCATTATGCACAGTGCCAGAAAGCTGACAGCTGTCGCTGCTCCAAGCGCAAGCATCAGATAGAAGGGCGGCTCTGGGTGAGGATAGAACATATCTGCTACACAAAAACACAAACACACCAATGAAACTTTGTCCAAAGTATACAAATTCTACATATAATGACTGCGGCTGCCTGTAGCAAGATTGTTGCATTCCACTAATACCATTTGTGGGTGGGTCATTTCTCTCTTTTTGACTTATCTTATACAGCGTTACATGGCTCTGTGTTCTGCATTTGTTCGCTGAACTGCCGTGGTTTGTTTTTGCAGAGGTGTCTTCTCTTCATTTTCAAGACATTTATTTCCTTTCACTCCTCCGGGCTATGCGTTTGGTTTTACGTTTTAGTAAGACCGATCAACATAAACTTGCTCATACGCTTGAGCTTGCGGCTACTTGCGGCCCTTTTTGTCCGCGTTCTCATCTGCTGCTCTACGTTCAGCGTTTACTCCTTTCTCCGAAAAGCTCCCTCACTGCGCCCCTGTTCTTTCGATCCCACTCTCCCCGTCCTCTTGCGTTCCATTTGTCAACGCCGTGTTTGTTTGTTTGTTTGAGTGTTCATGCATCCATCCATAAATCAATAACAGTCGTTCAGAAGAGAGACTTGGGTGGACATGGCCGTTTGACCTACTTGTGTCACACCCATTAAGCTACGTATGACAACTAAGAAACACTTGATTAAAGTCTAAGAATGGTGAGCGTGCGGTAATCTACAACAATATCAGATTCACCGGCATCACGTCTTTTTCTCAAATCATCTAATCTAATGCTAATGTCGCATTTGTCTAGTGTCTAATGCTATGCTCACCAGTCACCCTCACTCAGCTCCCCTGGCCCAACTTATTACCTTCGGTATTGGGTGTCTTTCTGTCCATATTCGCGCATACGGCCGTTGGGCCTCAATCTCCCGCTTTGGCCAATAAGTTCGACCCCCTACCGAGTCTCAACTTCAGCTTATGTAGCTTATTTTACCGGCTGTGCTAGAAAGCTGACCTCTTCAGGGTTTAACCTCCATACAAAAATTGGCTAACCTGCAAAATTTGGGGAATTTGCGATAAAAGATTCGCCAGATATGAATGTTAAAATTTGACGTCTGAAAATTCGAGCCAGTTCATTTCAGAAGGGCATAACTCTGGGCCACAGAAGGCTAGAAGGCCAGAATTTTGCCAGAACAAAATTTAAAAACAGATCATACGAGGGGCACTCCGAAAGTTCCTGGCCTCACTTATTCAAGTTCACTGTGGGCCGGTGTAATTCTCGCCACCTACTGCACAGTTTAAAATATTGTAATAAAGCTTAAAATATGCTGGCATGCAAAAGTTTAGCTCCCAGGCCTCTCTATTAAATGAGTTATAAGACGTAATCAAAGGTTACCGGTAGCGCGTTTTTGCGCAAAAAAGTGGACCTAATTTGGGTCGGTCTCCAGAAAATCATCCAAACAATAAAAATAGGTGAAACTGAGGCCTTATTCCGAATATGAAATATGGAGTGAAAAGATTGTCTAAAGCAAACTATCAGCGTAAATAACCAACGTTGGGCGGAAACAGCCGAAAGGCATCGTTTCCGTTATATTCTGTTTAAAAGGTTGTATGAAAAAGTTGGTTGCGAAACGATTAACTTTACAAACTCAATATTTTTTTAAGATGTAGTACGTATCCACATCATAGATTCTAAAAATGTCGTAATGGTGACTAAAATGATTTACAGCTTTTGTTTTTAGGATTTATCGACTTGTTTATCTGCATATGGATGCACTATGATCACTGCTGCACGAGCTCACTTCAATTATGATTTAGTAGTACGTATTTAAGTAAATACGGCGCCAAAAACACCTATTGTTATTGAGTAGAAGTGCTGTGAAGTGTGAACTGTTTACGCTTGACACACATCGGATATCTCAGGCCGGATCTCGTTTTACCTACTGGTATCACTCTCCCCTTCGTTGAGCGCTGTTTCAAAACATGGACTTGTTATTCTCTATTACTGTTTGCATGGTTTTAGCTTCAGGTACATAACATTCTTGTGTGTCCGATTGTGAAAATCTACCGTAGCTGGCTAACTGTACCGTATCCCAATTTTGTCTGAAAAAATGAAATGTTTTTTACAGTGAAATCACAAATCGGATTTCCGCTTGGAAAAAGTTCGCACAGTCAAAATCCGATCATACGATACGCTGCCAGAAACTCGATCAAGCTTCATCAAGCACAGCAAAAAATTATTTCGGTAAATCAAGTACAGTTTAGTTTCTCTTCTAGCACTGAATTTTAAACTCGAATTTCAGGAAACGAACAAAAGGTATGGAGGAGGGATGATGGGTGCTCCCGAGGTGGTTCAACTTAACCAGCTTTTAATTTCAGCAGTCGGTGGAAAACGCGTACTTGACGTAGGTATGCATAACTATCTTTGCCAATGTCCCTAGAGTGCTCCTGGTATTCTTAGACTCCCAGTGTGATCAGTCTGCTGTGATGTTAGTCTTTAACCATACAGTACATAGCTCTAACAGGTCCTCCGCCGGAAGAGAGAGGGTTTGGTTGGAGACTAGTTTGGCTGGGGGAATTGAGCCAAAAATTCGGGGAGTGGTTAATAAATATTAGAATACCAAGAGTGTCAAGAATAATAGAAATACGCAATACCAACGCTATAATCTACGTAAGTAGTCAAGTCTGTGTCCCTTGGGTTGGAACCGATGTACAGTACATACTGCACTGCACCTTAACTAGCCAGCGATTAAGAACGGGAACCAAACCAGTATAGTTACGTAACAGTAAGGGGCCGTCCATAAACGACGTCGTTCCACCAGAGGGGGGAGGGTGGTCGGCTGAAATGCGACGATAGACGACGCACCAGGAGGGGCAGGGGGTTAGCAAAAAAAACGACGTCGTGTTTTTCGGAATTTTAGGGTACTTCGATTGCATTATTTTCGATTTATGCACATTCTATCAAACGTTTCTATATATAGAGAAGCTTCCCAGAGTGGTATTGCCCTTTTATCGGGGGGGGGGCCGAAAACGACGTCGCCGTAGGGGGAGGGGGTCCCAAGAAACGACGCAAGGCGATTTTGGGGGAGGGGGGTCCGAAAAATCGGGATTTTGGAACATTGTCGTTTATTGCCGGCCCCTAACGGTGTTATAATGCGGTCTATGTCTACCATGTGCTTTACTGTCTTTTCTTCTCTTTAATTAACTACGGTTCGGCACTCACCTTAAGAATAATTAATTGGTTCGTTATACTAACTTGCCACGATTAATTTGCGAGTGTACAGTAACTTCCTCTAACTGCAGTATATTATAGACTCCACGATACTCCTCTCTCCTCACACGTACTGACTTGCCATTTTTATAAAAGACAACGATTTCTGTGCTGTCATATTGCTCAACAGAATATGTACATACCTACTACGTACGGTAGCTCAGCAGCTCGATTAGCTTGGCTCCTTATCAACTTCGAATATAGGGATCGTGTTTAGTTTTTAATAGACTGCGTTTAAGCAGAATAGCTAAATAATAGATAATTTCTAAACCCAAAAACCCAAAAACAAAAGCAGAACAAATCCCAAAATATGATGCTCACCATCAAGCTCAGCGCGCGTAGCAACGGTTCCATTTTCTCGCTAACAAAAGAGAAATTTGCATATCTGCTGAATACGATTTTTAGCCCATATCAACAAGTACATGCCTTTGTAGCATATCGGCAATATGGTGTTCATTTGCGATTTTATATTTTTGTGCGACATCCCCCGTTGTCATCTGTTGTCATAATTTGGCGAACCCTCCTCTAACCGAGGACGTCATTTTGCATAGCCTAGCACGTCTGTCTGCGATCACTACGCGCGCTGAGCTTGATGGTGAGCATCCTATTTTGGGATTTGCTCTGCTCTGACTACCTCTGGTGTCTGGTTTAGACCACTTCTTTACCGTTCAAAAAGCAATTTTTTGAAAATATTCACTGAATTTCTCACTGTTTGTTCAACAAGTTACATAATCCAAAATTCTAAACTTTCGTAGTAGAAAACACACGTATTTTTGGCATTTCGTCACAGAGAGTAAAATAATCAACGTTAAAATTTGCAAAAGAAATAGGTCAGTTGGTACCGGCTACTGCATACTACATAACGATCGAAAAGTGGTTGCGTGTAAGCATACATGTACTAAAGGGGGTTTGGAGGATACACCAAAGGGCCAAACCCCTCACCCCATTCCCCCGAGACAGTTTAGGAACCGCCGCCCTTAGCCAAAAGTATAAGTACTTGTAGCAGCTCAATTACTAAGAAACTGAAGAACTCACAAATTTTAGCTTAAAAAGCCTTTGGTAACCGATGTTGGCGTTTCCGTTGCCGGTACTTAAAAGAGAAATCTGTGTTTTTAGTAGGAATTTTGTTAATTTATGCTTGTTTTAGCTCTTAAACGCTGTTTGGTAGCTCAAAATTGCGATTTGTTAGCCTTGTTATTAAATAAAACGTGCTAAAAATCATTTTCAGTGGTTTTGGAGCTTTTTTAAACTTTGGACACCCTTAACGCCAACCAACCCCCACCAGCCTTCTCCCGGACCAAACCAAACCTGTAAGATGGCGCATGCATACATACGTAGAGTCTAATGCTGTACTAGGACTGTTCACGGGCTACAGCGCTTTGGGAGCGGCGCTCGTTATTCCGCGCGACGGCACAGTGATAGGAATGGACATTTACCCTGAGTATTGGAAGACTGTCGGAGGTCCGATTGCCGCCAGATGGGGTCGTCTGCGCAATAAAGTAGTGCCGTATTTCCAGCCAGCCAAGCAAACTATGGGTATACTGTGGCTACTGAAAGGAGAGTAAGTTTCAGTCTGACTGACCCAATTTAGATGAACTGATAGCTAACGGAACTAGCGGCCAGTGGGACTTTTGTTTTATCGACGCAGACAAAAGCAATTACTACACATATTACGAACAGTGCATGACTCTGCTACGTCCCGGAGGCATTATAACCGTCGACAATGTCTGTTTATACTCTGCCATAGATGCAATCAATTGCTGATTAATTTCAGAGTCTTTGGGGCGGCTCGGTGGCCGGTGACCCTCGGCGATTCGGCGCCAGCGCCAGAGCCATCGACCGCTTGAATAAACGGATCGCCAACGATTCGCGAGTACTGTCCAGTCTGCTGACTATAGCCGACGGACTGAATGTGGTCCTCAAAAAATAACTGTCAAAACGGACGTTCTGGCACCTGCAAAAAGTTGCTCTTCTCCGTTTGCTGAGGCAATAAAGTCATTTCCATTCCGTCGGCGGCGCTCCTGCGGTGCTTGAAATAGCAATTGTTGATATTGTCGCGCTCCAGACTGCGGCTGCGAGGTAGTGAGATCGATGAACGTGCGGAGCCTTGTTGACTAAGGCTTCGGCGGGCGAGAGACGAAGTGCCTAAGGTTCGTATGTTGGGAGCCGACGAGTAATGCAACAGATAGGACTCGTCTACATATTTCACTGCCCAGCCCCACCAACGACAGAACAGCATGACAAATTCGAAGCGAAATCGACGACTCAGCGCACAGTAGATGACAAAGTTGGTAGCAGAGTTGAGACACACCAACAGGTTGCCCAGCTGGATTAGCATCTCTTTAAACAGATACATTCTGTGCTTGGGACTGATCCGACCCAGCCAAATCTCCAAAACTGCGTTTATAAACGTAGCGATGTTGAACAGTACAAAGGTAGCTATGATTATTATAGCCAGCAGGGTTGAGCGGCGGTCTCTGAAAACCAGTCAAGAGCAATCGGTTATTCCGCTCATAGCTAGGATTGAATTTTAATTCCTGCACTAATAATTGTAATCGCTGGCGAGTTTACCCGACCCGGTTTGTTTGTTTGTTTGTTTGTTAAGATTTCACTGTCCTTTCGGACAGCTAAGGACGCCCCGCGCCTCTAGTAGAGCCTTTCAATGGAGTGCCCTGCCTACAAACAAAACTTCCCTTTGCTGTTATAAAGTGCTTAGGCAGCTCCGGTTCGGTTCCCATTGACCTACTGGCCATCACCGGCTTTCGGTGGTCTGGCTGGGTTAGGCTTTACGTAGACTGCTTCCAATCGCTTCGCCCGGTTTCGAACCCACAAACAACTGCTCTCGCAGATGCCGCGGCCGCCGTGACACACGGGATAACGTAAACTATCCATGGCTAAAGACGCCACGATTGAGCTGACAGATAAAATAGTGTGCTGATTCGGGCGCCAACCGCAAAAGACTTACTTGTCCAGTTGTCTGGTTTCTCTGGTCAACGGGTGTGCCATCAAGAGTTGTCTGGTTCTGTAGACGCGACGAATTTCTACCACAACAATCAGGTTCAGACACACCATCACTGTGAGCGGCACGGCCACTTGCATCAAGCCGAACATCCAGGTTTTATAGATGCGCACGTAATTCAAGTTCTTGCGCAGCGCAGTCTGCTGAATGCGACCGGTGGTGTCGTTGACTCTCAGCTCGAAAGCGGCCGGCAGGTTGTAGACGATGCTGAAAACGGTCACTGCCAGAACGGCCAGCACCGCTCGTCCAGTGGTGCACCAGAGACGACTGCGCAACGGATACTTGACCACCAGAAATCGGTCGACCGTAATCAATACGCACATCCAGACAGAGCCGAAATGAGCGGTCACCGACGTCGGGTAGGCCACAGGACTGACACTATGAAAAAATGCACACGTCCAGTGCTCTGGCAATCCGTTGTGAGCTCTGTCCACACACCAAGACATGCTGGGGTATATGAGACAGGCGCTGAACAGGAGCACAAAGTCAAAGGTGCTGACCCCAGCCAAACACGTGTTGAGCGATGAATGCATTCGACGTCTGGTGAAGACCAGCACCGATAGCAACGACGCCAACATGCCTGGTGCCGAGACCAACGGTAGTAGGACTCCTTGAATCCAGACAGACATGTCAACTGTAAAATGACCTTCTTGTACGGACCGCGAACGCGAGTTGTCCGTTGCTTGGGCACTGCAGTTCATCTACAACGGGCCACTGTTTAATTTCCGTTTCGGTTTATCCTGAAGAAAGCTAGAAGCGTTCTATCCTTACTTGACAGCAACTGAGACGGCCTTTGAAAAGCCGTGTATTAACTCCGTAAAGGTGCGCCAATTAGCTAATTGAAGCGGCTACGGGCGAGCTTTTTCAGCAGCGCGTTAAAGTGCAAGTGCTACTAATGTGAGGAGTCTAGAGGCTACACAAAATAATCACTTGCACTAAGCAGCTACTATGGCTTTAGGTAGCACGCAGAGTCGACAAATTATTATGTCATGTAGTTTGCGGCGCCATGTGTTTATAAATGACATACGGAAGCAGCGCACCGAGCAGACAAAAGCGAGACTCACTAACAATGCTCAATGCAAGACCAGTTGTGTCTCTGTTGGCTTAGCAAAGTTGCGCCGCCCATTCGGAAGTTAGTGCTAGGCGGTTGCTAATCGGTCGGCAGGTGACTTTCATATCCCAAACATGCCACCAGCTACGGCGGCCACTTTGTTCTTTCTTGCCAGCACTTGCGTCTGCGCGCAGAACCTAAACGGCGTCGAACTCGGCTTTCCGGCTGCCTGGGACGGCGACAAGTACAAGAACGTCTACTGCCCGTCGCACGGAATACCCAAACACCTCGGTAAGCATTCTCATTACCTCCTTCGTCTAATTCAACTATTTCGATTGCAGTCTAGCAGCTTAAGAAAGTGTGACTTGTGGGTTATCCAAATCACCCCTATTGAGTGGGCATTTGAGCGCTACTTGGTCCAAAACTCATACTATGTACTCCAATTGGAGTGCGTACTACTTCCACTATGACAAAACATTTTCAGATGGATATTTCTTGTGTCAACTTTCCGCCGCCTACGGACACGACCGCGACCCACCAGGACAGAAACTAACGCACATGATCGATGCCATCGGAGCGGTGGCTTCGTTTCATATCCGACAGGGACAAGTAATTGGCATAACCGCTTTAATCGCATTTCCCTCCCCTGTTCATTTGCCGGCGCATTTCGATTTAGGTGTTCTTCTCGGCAGCTTATTACCCTTCGCGACCATTCAAAATATGGGATTACTATGGTAGAGACCTCAGACAGTCGAAAGTGCCCTGGGCCGGGTGGTCGGACTACAACCTCACCGCCATGCATATGTGGTCGCAAATGGACAGTCCCGAGGTGGCCGCCTTCCACCCCAACATTGACTTCTGGAGAATCGGCAACAGAATCGTAGCAGGCACCGAAACTCCTCTCTGGGTCGGACTCACTTTCAACGTACCGCACCTCTCAGCAAACCACCGTTGATGAAATAATTATCTTCTGTTTAAGGTGACAAACCTGAACAATTTCATGAAATTCCCGTTTGTTGAGGACAACGACATTTTCAATAACCCTGACAGTCCGATCGCGCCACTCAATATGCCCATACACGAACGCACAGAGCCTGATGGCACCATCTGGGCCAGTTGTCCCGCTATGAACCATCGCGAACGCAAATTCTACCAAATTGTTTTCACTGTAGACGCGGCAGGGGTGAGACGGGTTGAAGGCATATACTACTATGGACAATGGGACCCGGAAAAGTGCGCTCAGGACCACTACCAGGGTATGTCTCAAGCGCTCTGCTAGGTTATTTGGAGAGCAGAGTTTTTAGTTTAGTAATAAATTATCATTCAGGCGACAAGACAATTCTGCCCGGGTACATGCACAGCACGACGTCAACCAAAGATTATTTCATTCTTCCCGTAACTGCGCTGGTGATAAATCCTTGCAAGTTCAAACCGCCGCCAACAGACCCTAAATCACATGTGCAGCGCGGTGGTATGTGGGGCATGGACTTCTACAACGACGTGCCGATGAGGTACGTACATTGTACTTACAGTTTGTTTGTTTGTTTAATTTCTCGCCCTGGCCATCAGCGATTAGCTGTTGATATCAGGCCAACAGACGCACCTTTTTGTATGGCAGAGTGGGGCGTTACCTAACACAAGATGTTCTGGACATCTTGATAAGGGGGAGAGTAGTAGAGGTGGGTAGAGTAAGGCATCAGAGGTAAAGTGACTTGGAAAAAGATCTTGACTAGCTAATACATCCATAAGCTCTTCATCGACGGCAGTAGAGGACACAGAGTGGTAGTCCAGGTTGATGGATGGAACCAGACCATCAGCAATATGTAGGGAGACGCGAGGGGCTGAAAAGCGTTATAGCCAATAAGTTGGGAAGGTGCTGATCAGGCAGGTGAACGAGTGGGAGCAAAGCCACATCAGTGAACCAGTCCTTGAGTCAAGAAAGCAGCTCAACCTTTCGGTGACAGAGACTTGGGAATTAGAGATGAGAAGATGCAGAAAGAAATGCATCAGTATAAGAGAAAATGAGCTGGGTGCAAAAGTTCACACATACTCAGGAGGGGAGATAAGGCAAGTGTGGCCACCAGATCTTCAGCACTCTATACCATACATCAATGATGCGAATGTTGAAAGAGTCTTGCGACCCTTGCGAGGATGCTGGGACGTTAATGCAGATGGGAACTGCACACCAACTACCTCAAAGAGGCACGTCCCTGATTGGATTTGAGCAAATACAAATAGTAAGATGAATAGAGAGATATAGTAATTTTGGTAAAAATTGGTTAGCCGAAAGCAGATGAGTCGGCGTTAGTAGTAAAGCAGCTTTGACTTGCAAGGCAAGCCAAGCCTGCCTTACTTCCCCCCTCCACTGCGGGGAAGTCCCGACTCATGGGAGGGGGTACTTACAGTATTCTGTGCAGTGAAGCTACAAAATCACTGGTTCAAGCAACACTGTCAGCACATTTGTTTCCTGTATGTGGTATTTTGAGCGCTCAGCTAGGAACAGTATGTTAGTGCTACGTGTATGGCTAAAATTCGAGTGTAGCGTTCATCAACACCTTTGCGTGTCTTTGCGACCGTCTTTGGTCGTCAGTTATTTGTCCTTCAATGGAGATGAGTAAAAATATCCAGTCTAAACGGACATGGTAGTGATGTAAAAATTAATTTAACTGTAATTGAAATTCGCATAATTGGCCCGTTTTTAAATTCAATTCAATTACTATAATTTAACTGAAATTCAAAAGTTGGGCCATAATTTAATTGTAATTCGACTGAAATTTGAATTATTTTTTCAATTACTTAATACGGTGAATGTATGCAAATGCGTAATTATTAGAGGAGCAAGCGATTTCAAACCAAAACCTATTAGGCTTTGTCAGTCACCTATTTTACGTTGACTTGGTTTTGTTTTGTGATACTGTATTTTACTGTCTGATTTTTCACTTCACAGTTCACAGGGCATGCTTGGTACACACAAGAGATTTTGGTCAAAAATGATGAAAAACGTTTAGATTCTTTCTCTGATATTGAAATGAACTGCAGCTTTTCTTGCTGTTTTAAAATGCATCTTTTTAAAATTTTCTCTCTCTGGTTGGGCTACCAACCAGCTGTGTCCAGACTTTTACACAGACATTTTTAAAACTTCTGGGTACACCACTACGACAATTTTAAAAAAATTGGAAAAGTAATTGGAAACGATTGAAATTTTCCCGGTTCACTAATTTAATTGAAAATAATGGAAAACAAATTAATTGAAATTAAAACCTGAGTCCATCACTTAATTGTGATTGAATTGAAATTCAAATTCCATAATTTTACATCACTAGACATGGATATACAGGGTGTGCCAAAAAAACAACCCAGCAGATTTTTTGCTGTAGCAACCGCAAATCAAATCTCAACCGATTTGAATGAATCATTTTTTAAATGAAAGATAAATAAATTCTTGAAAGATTGATGTACCATTTAGTAAGATAGCCTTCTTAGTTCCTGAGATATTTGGGCTCAAAGTCAAAATAGAGATTTTGGCAATGAACAAGAGTGATAAAGAACAACCCAGCAGATTTTTTACTTTTGCAACCATGAATCTGAACCGATTTGAATGAACCTTTTTTGAATGAAAGGCTGATAAATTCTTCAAAGATTGGTGCAATTTTTATTGAGATTCAGAGTTTAGTTTTTGAGATATTTGCCTTCTAAGTCAAAACAGATTTTGGCAAAGAACAAGAGCGATTCCGATGCATTTCATAATAAAGCAGATTCGTACTGCTGGGGCTAATGATACTTTAGTGTTGAAGTAAGCCGAGTTTCTGTGTCACCTGTAAAGCCTCCAAGAGCCCTTAGCAGTAGCAGGAATCCGTTTTATTACGAAGTGCGGAATAATAAAAAAATCACTCTTGTTCACTGCCAAAATCACTGTTTTGAATTTGAGAGCCAATATCTCAGGAACTAAGCAGAGTACGTTAATGAAATTTCAGCAATCTTTTAAGAATTTATTTATCTTTCATTTACAAAAGGATTCATTCAAATCGGTTGAAATTTACGGTTGCTACAGCGAAAAATCTGCTGGGTTGTTTTTTTCGAACACCCTACCCTGTATATTTAAAAGTATAGTTTAGATTTCTGGTCTTTAACAAACGCACGAAGTCTTTCGTGACTCCCAAGCCCCTTCTGGCCTATCCTGCGATGTGGATCTCGCACCAGTTCAACGCCTACGAGAAAAGTGCCGGTGTGCTGCTGGCAGACATGATTGTGTACGACAGTCACGACTTCTACGCCAAGTATCTCTACACCACCTTCCTCAAATCTCAAGTCTATCCCAGCGTGGCTCGATTGCTCAGATTCACTCTCGATCTCGTCAACCAAAGAATCATGTACAACTATCTACTGCCACAGGTACGCTGCTTTTTGTGGTTGGCTGGCGTAGAATAATACGTGAGAGCTTCTGCTAAACTATAGGAAACCATATCAGCAGAGTTCAGTCAGTACAACCACGACTACGAGGGTGTCAAGTACAAGTGGGGCTACGCACTACAGTACCCTTTCGCCGCCGGTTCTTCCATTCTCAAGATTGACATGGACGATTCGAGTGGCGCCAGTAATTTGGAATTCCGCCCCGGACCGCACGTAGCTCTCTCGGAACCGTGGTTTGTGTCCGGACCTGCTGCCGTCGCTGAAGACGATGGCGTTCTTCTTGTGCGTGGACTCGATGTGCTGAGAAAAAATAGTAAGTTTACTTCAGAAAGATGGTACGTACAGCACTGACAATTTAGGTGTGCTGTACGTGGTGAATGCCGCTACAATGAAAGAAGTTGGCAAAGCACAAGCCCCTACGCCCATTCCGTTTGGTTTTCACAATCGGTTTTACTCAAAAAAAGAGTTAGGCCTGCCAAGCAGCCCCTACCTACCGTTCACAACGGAATCTACGTCTTCCACTACCTTGTTCACCCTCACCACCCCGCCCAACTTACCCGTCACAACTTCACCGTTTTTGCCTACCAAAACTTCCTCTGTGCCGTCGTTGCCACCAGTAACCACAGCCACTTCTACCTACAGTACTACGACAGCGGCACCCAAACCCCCGAGACCAATCTTTCCGGTGCCGGTGCCTTTGAAACCGGTTCAGTTGACCAGCTCAACCACTACATCGCCGACGGCCACCACCAAGAGCCAAGGAAAAAGCACCACTCCATTGCCTGGAGCCAGGAAACGTCTGGAACATTTGTATCAGCAGACGGTGAAAACGCTATGTGGCTGGTTTCCGGCCATTTTCAACAAGCTAGAGGACTTGTGTATGAATCCTCGAAGAAACAGTGCTCTACTACAGCCGACTACATTCAGAAGACCGCAACGACTCTTTCAATCCTGATCATATCCTATCGTGGAGAGTCTGCTAAGAACTCTCTCAGACTTGTCACTCGTTTGGTCTCATATTTTTGTCTAACATAAGGCTGTAGGCTGTTTGTCCGGCAGTTTTCGATACGTAATATGCATTGCTCGCTTGCTCGCTTGATATGTTTGCTAAAGCTTCAATGTAAGTACATAAAATGAGAGAAAGTGTGTGCAAACAGTTTACCAAACAGTACGTACAGGCAAGGAAGCCAATGCACGAGTTTGGGAGAGGACCAATCCGGCCAATACCCCTCGGTCGACCATACCTCCTCTCCCACCTACCTCCCCCTCCTGGAGGGAAAAACTTTTTTCCCTATTTGAGGCAAAATAGATGTTCTTTTACTTTCTTGGGAACCACGGCCCTGAGACGATCTCTATGTAGACCACACCTCCTTCCGGAATTTTCCGGCCCAGTATTCAGTAAGCTACGTACGATAGATGGCAATTCGGTTTCTTCGAGCCGTTCGCACCGGCGGGTAACGCTTTGGGCGCTGAAGTTAGTGCAATTGGCAGAACTCTTTCAGCTGTCATACTTACTTCTTCAATATGCTTTGTGCTTTCACTAACACCTCTCTTGCCAACTCCGAATCGCAAAGCCGAAATACTATCCCCAGAATCGGCCGATTCAGTTGTGGAAATCAGTGAAACTTGCTATTTTCTGTCAGATTGCAGCGATTTCAGCAACTTCAAGCTGTGAAGCTTCATTAATGTGCTTAGTGCCTTCACTCACATCTCTCTTGGCCAACTCCGAATCGCCATTCCGAAATACTATCCCAAGAATCAGCCGATTTAGGTGTGGAAATCAAAGAAACTAACGATTTCCTTCAGATGGCAACGATTTCAACTCTTGCAGCTGTGGTACTTGTTCGATATGCCCTGAACATCCAGTGCAATCACACGTTCTGGTCAGGTCCGATTCGCTAAACCAAGCACAATCTGGAGAATCGGCCGATTTTATTCAGTTTGTTTTGTTTTATTTTTTTTTATTTCCACCGTCCTTTCGAACAGCTCAGAGCACCCCGCGCTCCTTTCAGATTCCGATTTTGGTTGCAGATTCGTCGTCATTGATTTTTTGAGGTCAGAATTTCACAAAATCGAGTATTCGTGCTTTGGCTCCATATGGTGTACCATCTTTTTCAGGGAGTTATACCGCGTTTTAACATTGTTCCTAGTTTTGCGCATGCCCAACTTTTTCACCTCTCATTCCATTTGGCTATGGCTTGTTCTGTCCCAAGTCTTCAGCCATTACAAGAGAATTACATCTTACCTTCTTAGCTATAGGTATCGTAAAAATCTCTTTCATTAAATAGGCCCAAAATGATTTGGCGATTTTTTATGTAAGAAGTTCTCAGCTTGATATTTAACAGGATAAAGCAATTTTTAAACATCTATTGTAATCCATTTGCTGTAGTTTGAGTAGGGCCAGTACTCTGTCTGTACTATTTAGTACTCTGTGGGCAGGGGCCGCAATGCGCAGAAAAATTTATTGCAGGCAGAGATGGCGCGCAATAATAAACAAAGTGGAAGCAGCGGCGTGGTTTAAATTGGCAATTCGGTTTCTTCGAGCCGTTCGAGCCGTTCGCACCGGCAGGTAACGCTGTGGGCGCTGAATTTTGTGAAATTGCCAGAACGTTTTCAGGCTGTGATTTTCTTCAATATGCTTTGTGCTTTCACTCGCATCTCTTCTGGCCAACTCCGAATCGCCATGCCGAAATACTATCCCAAGAATCGGCCGATTCAGTTGTGGAAATCAATTAAATTGACGATTTCCCTTCAGATTGCAACGATTTCAACTTTTCAAGCTATGATACTTGTTCAATGTGCTTTGTGCTTTCACTCACATCTCTTCTGGCCAACTCCGAATCGCCATGCCGAAATACCATCCCGAGAATCGGCCGATTCACTTATGGAAATCAATTAAATTAGAAAAGGAGATGTCATATATAAATGTGTACTTTTTAATCATTATTATACTTATGCACTCTGTCTTATAATTCAAACAGCTTTCGACCATTGCTTTATCTCCGCAACATGAGTAATGCCAAACGTACGGCAGCACACCGCCGTGAAGGTCGTTCTCATGGAAAAGGAGAGCAGCATGAAACAGCAAGTCTCAAGGAGAGGTAACATGAAACACCAGGTTCCCAGAGGCCCCAAAGTGTGTCAGCAGACTCGCTGCGCCCAGACACACATATAAGCAGCCCTCCAAGAGCTCTCCGGTCAGTGTCTGCAAAACTCTCCAGTCAGTGTCTCTCTGCTCTGCTCTACTACTGGTGTCATATATAAATGTGTACTTTTTAATCATTATTATACTTATGCACTATGTCTTATAATTCAAACAGCTTTCGACCATTGCTTTATCTCCGCAACATGAGTAATGCCAAACGTACGGCAGCACACCGCCGTGAAGGTCGTTCTCATGGAAAAGGAGAGCAGCATGAAACAGCAAGTCTCAAGGAGAGGTAACATGAAACACCAGGTTCCCAGAGGCCCCAAAGTGTGTCAGCAGACTCGCTGCGCCCAGACACACATATAAGCAGCCCTCCAAGAGCTCTCCGGTCAGTGTCTGCAAAACTCTCCAGTCAGTGTCTCTCTGCTCTGCTCTACTACTGGACGTCCCTCTCTCCATCTACAGCCGGCTCCAGCCACTGAACCCCAGTGAAGATGGTCACTGCTACATCCATCATCTAAGGCCGGTCCCCGTCATCCACCAACGGCCCGCGCCCCTACGCCATGCCCTGTCGTCCCAGGTAAGTTCTCTTTTGTTTGCTAGTGTTTTGTCACTTGTGTGCTGTTCCTCTGCGCATAGCTTGTTTGTCTTATTGCACTTGTTGTCCATTCATTAAAGGCCCACGCACTTCCACATAGCCCTCCATATTGCCCTTTCATATTCGTTAACTATACATCCCCTCACCAATATATGACATGGTAGCAGCGAAATCTCTGTCAAATTGTCAAATTAGGGCGATCCATTGTGGTGGACAGAGCGAACCCATCCCCTCACCAATACACAAGTTTTCTAAATGAATATTCCTCTCCAAACAATAATTTTTCCAACTTTTCCGCAATTTAATACCTGGTGTCTCTAACTTCAAACTCAGGTCTCCAATTTCAAAAAAAAAATGAAAACCCCCATCAATCAGAGCATGCAAAAGCTCAGAAAGAATTGCAAAACAAACAAGGTGTCGATACCTCCTATCCCAGCCACTCAGCCAGCCCAACATACTAGTTGTACACTACAAAAACATAGTCTAAGAATTGGCAAATCAGTTTTCTAAATGCAACAAACAAAATTTTATTGCTGAACTGAAACAACTTGTTTTTCAAAAGTTTGTTTTCCAATTGAGACCCACGCTAGACACAGTCAATCTATATCTGCAAGCTGTTAATAATTTACAGTCACATTTGCTTATAATTCAAACTTACAGCCACATCTGCAAACCTTAAAATTTTTTTCTTTGCTACAGAGATTGCAGCACTTGAACATTTTGTACCACAATGCTCTAAGTTTAAATCTTTAAAAAAATCGGATTTTGGAAACCTTGCACATTTGGAAAATTTTAATCAAGCAAATACTTCAGCTATATTTAGTATCACATTTTTTTAACTCGCCTAGCCAGAGCGAAGAGCTATCACTTTCTCATGGTCTTTTTAACAAATACTGGCTGGCTTGAAACTTTTAATCTTACTGCCACCGCAAGCAATTTCGATAATGCTCACATCACAAACCCGAAGTTCTACCCACTATACTTCCGAGATATTGCATTGCAAAAAAAAAATAAGGCACCAGCTACCGAACAAAAAGCAACGTAGCTGCATTTCAAACTGCATTAGCTGAACTGAAGAACTAAAACCTGCTGAAAAACCCGCTTGGCACAGATAAAATATTTTTTGGTTAAAAAATATATTTAGGCTGAAGATATTAAAGCTAATCCATGAGGATCACCCAGATTTAGATGAAAACGTGCGCAAAAATATGGCCTTAACTT
>JASANB010006747.1:0-12922 GCA_030248155.1 Sabatieria punctata
TACAGGGTGTGCCAAAAAAAACAACCCAGCAGATTTTTCGCTGTAGCAACCGCAAATTTCAACCGATTTGAATGAATCTTTTTTAAATGAAAGATAAATAAATTCTTAAAAGATTGCTGAAATTTTCATTAATGTATTCCGCTTACTTCCTGAGATATTGGCTCTCAAAATCAAAACAGTGATTTTGGTAGTGAACAAGAGGCATTTTTTTATTATTCGGCACTTCGTAATAAAACGGATTCCTGCTACTGCTAAGGGCTCTTGGAGGCTTTACAGGTGACATAGAAACTCGGTTTACTTCAACACTAAAGTATCATTAGCCCCAGCAGTAGGAATCTGCTTTATTATGAAATGCAACAGAATCGCTCTTGTTCTTTGCCAAAATCTGTTTCGACTTAGAAGGCAAATATCTCAAGAACTAAACTGTGAATCTCAATAAAAGTTGAACCAATCTTTGAAGAATTTATCAGTCTTTCATTCAAAAAAGGGTTCATTCAAATCGGTTCAGATTCATGGTTGCAAAAGTAAAAAATCTGCAGGGTTGTTCTTTATCACTCTTGCTCATTGCCAAAATCTCTGTTTTGACTTTGAGGACAAATATCTCAGGAACTAAGAAAGCTATCTTAATAAACGTACATCAATCTTTCGAGAATTTATTTAGCTTTCATTTAAAAAAGGACTCATTCAAATCGGTTGAGATTTGCGGTTGCTACAGCAAAAACTCTGCTGGGTTGTTTTTTTTTGGCACACCCTGTAGATATTAGTACAGCATAGTACATGTACATGCTTGTAGTTTATTGTGGCATCTGTGAATTGATGCAGCTATGCATTCAGTTTGCTCCAATGAAGCGGCTGATTGTACCGAGCATGCAGTAGACGAAAGTAGTGCGACAAAAACGCACTGCCTATTTGCACCAAGAGAGAATTGATAGAGCTTCTTATGCACTTAACTAGAAACCAAAGCAGATGTGAGCAGAATTAGCAACACTCAAAAGAAAGCCGTTAAAAAAGATTTAGTGTTGGTGCAAATTGAGGCCGAGAAAGTCAGTGTTAAAGAAAGCTCATCGATAATTGATGATAGGCGGCCCCCACAGAGGAAGCGATTACCAAAAATGTAATTATCTTTAGTAGCAAAGCGAGGCAGCGTAAATTTAGCTGCCTACGAGAAGAACTCGCCAATGAAATTGGCATATAAAGCTTGATTACGGATTAGGTTCCAACTGCTCGGAGTCAGTCGGCTTTTATTTTGTTTATTCCTACAAGGCTTAGAGATGACGGTCAAGCTGCTAGTAACTTTGTCGCTTCTCTTTCTATGTCTACATCGCTTTACATTGAGCGAATCGGCGGTACGTACGTTATCATCGATAAGTTCGATGCATTCCCTCTGTTTGTGTGATTTCGTTCTGCAGGAGTCTACGCAAGCACGAGTGAAGAAGTCGTCGGGATACTTCAATTTTGAGATGGGCAAGAAGTCGCCTCCTCTCTATACGCTTTCGTTAGGAAAACGAAGTGGTTTCAGCACTCTGTCATTTGAAAAGCGCCATCCTTTGAAGAGCATGGCATTCGGAAAGCGCCATCTACTCCATAGTCATGCCTTCGGCAAGCGTGCGCCGTCGCTCATGTCTCTTTCGATGGGCAAACGATTGAAAAGGTTTAAGCTGAGATCACAAGCCTTTGGCAAGCGCACGCCACCTCTGCGCTCCTTGTCAATGGGGAAACGATTTAAATTGAGGTCGCACATGCTTGGCAAACGATTCTTAGTCTAACGCTGCGTATGGATGGTGAAATTGTTCAAAACGTTAAGTATGAGTTGCGACTGTGCGGATAAACTTTATGAAATGACAACT
Source organism: Sabatieria punctata (assembly GCA_030248155.1). NCBI lineage: Eukaryota > Metazoa > Nematoda > Chromadorea > Araeolaimida > Comesomatidae > Sabatieria > Sabatieria punctata. The sequence continues at coordinate 1,848 of JASANB010006747.1, forward strand.
TGATTGAGTTCAGCTTCGTAATACGACCAACATAACACCAATCTATTTCAACGCGTATCGTATGCACTTGGCCTATTCACTAACGCTAAACATGCTGATCAGGTGAGCATTCTTCATTTTAACTAACGCACAGGGCATTTCAAAAGGAGTATTTAAAAACCATATAAACGTGGTACGTAGTTAAATTTGCTCGAACTACCATCTTCACCATACCATGGATTAGGTGGGTAGAGATTGGCTTACCGAAAGCAGCGATAATCAATCACGGATTGGATACCTTACAGAAGAACTAGAACCTAGAACTAGCAACCGGAGGTAGACAGAGATGCCCACTGAGTCCCCTATCTGTTTATTATAACGATTGAAGTTTTAGCAATTGTAATTCGGAATATGCCAGAAAGAAATTACAGCTATTTTACTGTGGGCGCGTGCCAATACAAGGTGAATACAAGGTTAGTCTGTTTACAGACGATGCAACGCTAACGGTGGCAGACGTGGAATATTGTAACTAAACAGCAATAAGTGTGATTGAAGAGTTGTTGGTACGTGCAATGTAGCTACACAAACAATGACCAAGCAGTAAAGAAGGAACCGGTATTTATACAAATCTTTCATCACTCCCCTAGGACGAGCGTCGAGCCGGGGCCACATCTGTGCCTGACGACCGTCCGGAAACAGAATGAGAGAGTTGATGCGAATCTTCTGAGCTCACTGAAACATTGATCGCACGGTCGGTACGGGGGATGACATCGAAGTAGATTGCCTCGCCAAGGCATAGAGTGGAAGCGAGCCATAGCCGACATCCGGGCGAAACCATCTGACGGAAAGGAAACTCTAGACGCGGTTGGCTCTATATGGTGGTTGACGAACTGGCGACTTGAATGCGCACGAAAGCGAGCTGATTGAAGCAAGAGACGACGGGCGATTGAAGTAAGAAACCTGCTGATTATGGGTCTTTTATGAGCTATGATGAGCTATGATGAAGATGCATTAGCAAGGTATCCAGCTATGATCATAGATGGCAAGCAATGAAGAGATTATGGACAGCATTGCCACTCCATTGGAGAACGCAAATATCAAACAACTGGAACAAACGCAACGAACAGGGTTTTTAACGCATTTTTAATCCAAAACAGGGTTTTTAATGTTTTTCCCGTTCAAATAGGGTTTTAAAGCCATTTTCTCCCCTGAATTGCTAAAGAAGGTCGACAAAACCCACGTTTGAACCCCAAAAAAAGGTCGCAAAACCCACTTTGGACTTGGTCCCAAAACCCTATTTGGGATTTGAAAATCCCAGCGACATGTATGATTTGCGATGGTGCGTGGTGAGGATTTGAGGAGATTTTTGATCACAGGCCGAAAACGCGTAATCTGAGGTAAAACTGTGTGTAGCACGCAGTAATTAGATGTTGATGTGAAAAATAATAATCAAGAGGTCAAAAGCGTAGAGTCAAAAGCAGTGGTTTGATACCACACTTGGTCGTGTTTTTTAAAAATTGACAATCAGAGTGATCTCCCCAACAGGAGTGCGGTTCGATGAGGACGCGTCCGAATTAGCTGGGGGTCCGATTCCATCCATACTACCCTTTTTGCGGTAACAACGAATCGGAGCGTCGGGCGCTCCGGAGCGCCCGGAGCGTCCGGGAGCCAGACGCACCCCGAAATCCCGTAGCTGCGGGCGTCGTTTCTGTTAATGCACAAATGAGTGTATTTAAGCGGGGAAATTAGCAAAAATTGTTGTTTTATTACGCTTACATGCAATGCAACCTGCGGAAATGAAAACAATAAAAATAAATTAACAGGCAGCAGCATGTTGAAATTAACTGAAATTTCGGGAAAAGTGGAAAACTAGGTTAACAATTTGGGTTCTTGAAAGGCTGAAGCACTGTCGATGCCATGCTCGGTTTTGCAAATGTTGTAATTGCAGGATATGATCCAGTAACCTGCCTGGATGGAAACGTTGGTGCCATTTTCTTTTATGTTTGTAAAAACTTTTGGTTCATGCATTCATGACCGGATGTTCCTGAACGCCATTTCAAAGATACAATTGTCTCAAGTAGGTGAAATAGGTAATCGTCTTTTCTAGTCAGGCACTTAACGCCGTTTATGGTACCAACGCCATATAAGGTGCCGGTACCATATATGGTACCGTCACCGTATATGGTACCCCTACCCATGACCATGGGTGCCGGTACCACATATGGTACCACTACAGGCCCTGAAGGTGGGGGCACCATATATGGTACCACAACCCTAGGTACCGGCACCTTATATGGTGTCGGTGCCATAAACGGCGTTAAGTGCTTGACTTAAATTTGGCTCACTTGAACCCAGGCGATCATTTTACCGAAAAAATCGGGCCGGGTCGGATCGGACCGGGCTGCAACATTTGTAATTTTTGGCCGGCCGGGCCAAAAACAGACTAAATCGGGTGAAAACAGTCAAGCACTTAACGCCGTTTATGGTACCGACACCATATATGGTACCGGTACCTAGGGTAGTGGTACCATATATGGTGCCCCCACCTTCGGGGTCTGTAGTGGTACCATATGTGGTACCGGCAGCCATGGTCACGGGTAGGGGTACCATATATGGTGACGGTACTATATATGGTACCGGCACCTTATATGGTGTTGGTACCATAAACGGCGTTAAAGTGCCTGACTAGAAAAGACGATTGCCTATTTCACCTACTTGAGACAATTGCATCTTTGAAATGGCGTTCAGGAACATCCGGTCGTGAATGCATGAACCAAAAGTTTTTACAAACATAAAAGAAAATTGCACCAACGTTTCCATCCAGGCAGGTTAACTGCATCATATCCTGCAATTACAACACTTGCAAAACCGAGCATGGCATACTGTTGGCAAAATATTGAATTTGTGGAATACATAACATATACATATACATATATGTATATGTTTTCCGGTGACGAATACATATACATAATATGTATATGTATTTTTTCAAAAAATATGTACATAAAATACATATTATACATATTTTTTCAAAGCCAGGTTTTAAGTTGAAAAATGCTGCTAAAAGAGTTGTTTGTGACTGAAATTAGAAAGGGTCCACGCTTGGACCTGATTAGCATGAAATTGATTCAGTACGTCAGTCAAATTAGCAATAATTTCCACAATTAAGTTCTGTTAAAAATCTTCCACATACAGTCAGTCATTTTCTGTATGGGAGACCTGTGCAATGTGATATGTTTGGCGTTGCGTGTGTAGTTGCGCTAGTTAGGAAATACACACCACCTGCTGTACGTACAACCGCGAAGGCTACCGTAACCTTGTACGCGCCAAACATTGTAGTTGTAGCGCTATGTGATTAGTAGCCCGCTCGCCCTTTGTTGTCTAGAACTTTCGTCACTCTCTCCGTCTGGCTACCTGGCGAGCGGTCGTGCAATTATTCTCCTGTTTATTTAATTGTCTGTTGGAGGTAAAAGTTGTTCGCGGACCAGCAACTACTACAAAACCCAGCAGACCAACAATATATCAACTGGCGACCAACGGTGGCATTCGACGATCGTGGAAGAAAGAAAAAGACGATTTCCGAGGGAGGACGGTATTTCTTCACCTACCAACTTTCGGACGCACGCCCGGTTGGCGGCTGCTCTCAACTCAGAAGAGGAAGGACGCCCAAACACCAACGGTCGGCGTTTTTTCTCACTGATTTGGTTGGAGAGGAGGTCTCAGTACTTGTGATTTACTCACTTGTACTCCTCCTCATCTTCATTCCTGCCGAAGGAGGAGTCGCCTATACTCCATTCCTGCCGAAGGAGGAGTCGCCTATACTCCATTCCTGCCGAAGGAGGAGTCGCCTGCTTCATTCCTGCCGAAGGAGGAGACGCCTACTTCATTCCTGCCGGAGGAGGAGACACCTACTCGTGTCTACTGCATTTCCTGCCGGAGGAGGAGAAGTCTGCGCGTGTCTACTCGTCCCTGCCGGAGGAGAATTCGCAGCGTTCGCACCGGAGGAGGACTCGCAGCATTCGCACCGTCGGACAACGAACCGTACGTCCGTACCGCAACGTTCACCCATCGCGGGCGCCGAATTGGAAATTGGTAAACTTCGCCCCGCCGGATAAGGAACCGCGCCTCCGTACCGCAACGTTCAACCATCGCGGGCGCCGAATTGAAACAACGCGGAAACGACCGGAAACAACACGGAAACTACAGGAAATCGTGCACCAACCACCGCGATGTCCAACCGCCGGGCTCACATCCCGGCACCTCAACCTTACTGGCAGACAGTCGACGACCATCCACCTCTCAAATGGCCACTCTGGGAGCGGCTATTCAACGCGTTTCTCACCGGCCTGGACGCAACCAGGGACAACACGGCAAAATTGACGGACAAAGAGAAGAACGACTTTCTTCTCTCGTTTTTGGGGACAGCCGCGCTTCCCCAATTCGCCAGTCACCCTGTGTTCAATGCCGATCCAGACGCCGATTTCGAGGAGTTCCTGGCAGCTGCCCGGGAGACTTTCTACAGGCCTGTCAATCCGGTACGGGCCCTGTTCGACTTTATGCAGCACTCACAAGGGTCTACACAGTCAATCACCGAGTACATTCGCGTACTCAGGACTCTGATCCAGCAGTGCACGTTCCCTGTCGATCAGGGGACACGACGCATCGAGGAACGCACCTTAATCGACTATCTGCTAGCAATACAACTGGTGCGCGGCCTACACAGCCGTGCTACACAGGAGAAACTGCTCGCCTTGGACGCAGTGGATTTCGAGAAATTCACTGCACTCGCATTGGCTGATGAGAGCGCCAAAAAGGATGCTGCAAACATGGCACCCGGGTCATCGCAGATCAGCGCTACCTCACACCGCCGGTACAACCGGGGCAAGGGACCTAGCTCCGCGCAGCACACAGGACCCAGACCTACGCCGGTACGCCCCAGTACCTCAGTCAACCGCCAGCCAACCGGTAGGAGAGTCTGCCGGCATTGTGGAGATTCCTCTCACGCAGACAGCAGGGATTCCAGATGCCGCGCCCGCGGTCAGACCTGCAAGAAGTGTGGTAAGGAGGGCCACTTCCAGCGAGTCTGTAGGAGCAACCCCTGCTCTACCTCGCGCCCTCCGGCTAAACAACACTGTCGACTCACTCACCAGATGCGCAGCAATCACAAAAAGGGCAGGAAGAGTGTCAATGCTTTGCACACTCAACCACCTTATTGTGAGGTTCACATCGCCTCTACTGATGATGCTCCTGCCGAACCACTGCGTTTGATGGTCGACACAGGCTCGGATGTCACTGGCATCACTCGGGACGTGTTCCATAAGCACTTCCGGGCCACCAAACTGCAAACGGCTGACCCGATTGTCAATTTCGACCAGTCAGAAGTGCCCATCGAAGGACAATTTCCTGCACAACTCTTCTTCCAAAGACGAACTGCCAACGTGTCCGTGTACGTGTTTGGTGATTCCTGCACCAATACACTAGGCATGGACGCAATGCGTGCGCTGGATCCGGTGTACATCACTATCCAGGCCAAAAACAGCATTGTCCGCGCAGTCACCAAGTCCAACTCACCAGAGGATGTCAACGACGGTGCTCCCGCCAGCAGCGCGCCACCAGCAGATATCTCTGACGTCTCTACTCCCACGCTAGCTGCCAAGGATACTCAGACCTGGGAGAAAGCAGGATTGCTGTCGCTGCTACACAGCTTTCCCAAGCTCACGAGCACAGCTATCGGCACTTTTCCCGGATTCAAGCACAGAATCCGGCTCAAACCTGATGCGCGGGTACCACCCGCCCAACCAGTTCGCTCCATTCCAGTGCGCTTCGAGCAACTTGCAGAGAAGGCAGTCAAGGAAATGGAGGAGCAAGGTATCTGGGAGAAGGTCGCACACTCAGACTACGTGCATGGAATGGTCGTGGTGGCAAAAGCAGACGATTCTACTGCTGTACGCATCACTTCCGACCTGTCTCCGCTCAACAAAAACGTGGATCCAGTGCTGTATCCACTACCCAACATCCAGGATTTGCTGTACACGCACCTCGCTGCTGCTACAGTGTTCAGCAAAATAGACCTGTGGAAGGCCTATTTCAACATCGAGCTTGATGATGAGTCTCAGTTGCTAACCACTACAGCCACACCGTGGGGCTACTATGCATACCGCAAGTTGCCCATGGGACTCAAGGATTCTGCAGCTGTATTCCAGAAGCTGGTTCACGAAACGCTTGCTGGGATTCCTGGATGCCAGCCCTACATAGACGATATCATTGTCTATGGAAGGAATCGTGAGGAGCACGACCGCACTCTAAGGCTGGTTCTACAGAAGTTGGATGCCAAAAATCTCCGACTGAACCTCAGCAAGTGCACCGTCGCCTCACCCAGCATCTCGTTTCTGGGCCATGTGATCGCCAACGGATGGGTCAGCCCGGATCCACACAAGTTGGACTCGATTCGCAACATGGAACGACCCCAGAACAAGCTGGACGTGCAGAGTTTTTTGGGTGCGATCAACTACCTGAGCAAGTTCGTTCCTAGCCTGACCGACGCCTCAGACCCACTTCGTGTGCTCACCCGAGCAGACACGAAATTCAAGTGGGAGCAGCCGGAACAAGCTGCCTTCGATCGACTCAAATCTCTGATCTGCGACAAACGAGGACTCAAACTCAAGATGTTCGATCCGGAGAAACCCACCATCGTGACTACAGACGCCTCCGCCTATGGAATAGGTGGAATGCTGTCCCAAGTGCACTGCGGCCAGGAGTACCCAGTGGCATTTGGACACCACACGCTGGACCCCACCAAACGCCGTTGGGACACCACAGAAAGGGAAGCGTTCGCTGCCATGTTCTTCTGCGAACACTGGGAGAAGTACCTACTTGGCAGTCACTTCACACTACGCACGGACCACCAGGCTCTGCAAGCTCTGCTGCACCGGCAGACCAACCAGCGCCGATCTCAGAAGTTCGAACGTTGGGTGCATCGCCTCAACGTTTTTGACTACTCAGTCGAATTCGTGGCCGGACGCAAAAACTACATGGCCGATGCATTGTCCAGACTGCAGAAGGTGCCAGACGTGCCTAGAGTCTGCAGCACCACTAAGAAGGGTCTTTCCATCGAAAAGATTGCTAACGCTACGGACCAGGACCCTCAGCTACAACTTGTGAAGCGTTTCTGCACCAGAGGGTGGCCAGCTAAACCGAAGCTGCCGCCTCAGCTCCTGTCAACGCCTTTCTACACGCTGCGTGACACTCTCTCCCTGGAGCATGGATACGTCATCCGAGACAACAGCCAGATCGTGGTTCCACAAGTCTTGCGACCGGATCTGCTCTCCATGGCTCACAAAGGACATCCAGGCATCGTTGCCTTCAAACGGAAGCTTAGAGAGACCTACTGGTGGCCTGGAATGGCTACTGAGGCTGAGCGTTTCGTCAGGGACTGTGGAAACTGTCTCAACTCGGCTAAGTCAGCACCCAAGCTGCACCTGCAGGGCCAGCATCTGTACACACCGAAGGAGCCGTGGGAGGAACTCTCCATTGACATCACAGGGCCATTCGATAATGCCCCTGCTCATCAGAAGAACATCGTTGTGCTCGTGGACAACTACTCTAAGTTCCCAGAGGTTCTGTGCACGAAGGACACAACTTCTAGCAGAATCATTCGCTGGCTCAGGGAGATCTTCGCTCGTTTTGGCAACCCAGCCAAAATAATCTCTGATAACGGACCACAGTTTGTCAGTGACGAGTTTCACAACTTCCTGACAGAACGGGACATCATCCACGAGACAACACCTGTCTACACTCCCCAACAAAACGCGTTCGTGGAGGTCTTCAATCGATTCATCAAGCACCACATTCAGACGTTCAGCTCGAGTCTACCGTGGGAGGAAGGCCTTCAGCGATCCCTCGCTCACTTCCGCGCTACACCTCGAGAGGGCCAGGAGCTCAGCCCCGCGCAGAAGTTCTTCGGACGCAGACCTCGATTGGGCTGGGAAGTCTACCGACAACCCCGCAAAACGGCTCAAAAAGAGGAAGGAGGGGAAGACAAGCGACCGCGGCAAAGACAACAGCAACCAAGCCAAAACACTGCTAGCTCAGGACAACTGTTCGCTGTTGGGCAGAAGGTGCGCACCAAACGACCTCACACGCCCAAAGGACTCAGCCCCTGGAGCAACAAAGTGCTAACGGTTGTGAAGGTGCTCGGCAGATTCAACTACCTGCTATCTGACAAGCAGAAGTGGAACGGGCGCAACATGCAATGTGTTGCCGACTGGCCGGGACCATCTGTCTACGAAGCTGAGGCAACCGCGCCAGAACCAGCTCAGCCGCGACCACAACGACGACACCACCCTCAGCGGAATCGTCAACCGCCAGACCGCCTAGGGGACTGGCTCTACTACTGACCGACGTTTCCGCCTCAAGAAGAAAGAAGGTGGTTGATATGTTTGGCGTTGCGTGTGTAGTTGCGCTAGTTAGGAAATACACACCACCTGCTGTACGTACAACCGCGAAGGCTACCGTAACCTTGTACGCGCCAAACATTGTAGTTGTAGCGCTATGTGATTAGTAGCCCGCTCGCCCTTTGTTGTCTAGAACTTTCGTCACTCTCTCCGTCTGGCTACCTGGCGAGCGGTCGTGCAATTATTCTCCTGTTTATTTAATTGTCTGTTGGAGGTAAAAGTTGTTCGCGGACCAGCAACTACTACAAAACCCAGCAGACCAACAATATATCACAATGAACTTTGTTTTTGAAACCGCAATGGCCAATAATTTCGTCTAGGTCAACTAGCAAAAGAAAAGAGCATTTTTCTCCTGCCATTTATCCATTGAATTTGAAAATCTAAATGTTCCCTCATTAGAACTCATTTTGGTCGCCTCGCACCACTTTCCACGGTGATGGTATTACTCAATTTAAAACACCAAATCTGTGGTTTTTCTACCACTGGAGCAAATTCAGACATTGGCATCCTAAGAAAATGTAATTTCATGCTATGGATGGCAGGCTAAGACTTGAAAATGCAGCATTTCATCAGAAATTCAATATGTATTTTCAAATATGTATTTTAAATACATAGTGGCCTCAGAATACATATACATAAACATATTCTCTGAGGAATACATAAACATATACATATACATATATGTATTCGAAAAATAATACATAATATGTATTTTTTACATATACATATACATATATGTATTCCACAGTAGCATGGCATCGACAGTGCTTCAGCCTTTCAAGAACCGAATTTGTTAACCTAGTTTTCCACTTTTCCCGAAATTTCAGTTAAGTTTAACAAATTTCCCCGCTTAAATACACTCATTTGTGCATTAACAGAAACGACGCCCGCAGCTACGGGATTTCGGGGTGCGTCTGGCTCCCGGACGCTCCGGGCGCTCCGGAGCGCCCGACGCTCCGATTCGTTGTTACCCCTTTTTGCCCTTTTCAGGGTAATATCGAATCGACGCAAAAGTAATCGGCGCAAAACGCAAATTTACGGTACCAGCATGCGGGAAGAACTTTACATGTGCGTTCAGTACCCCAATTTACATTGTAGGAAGGCCACCGGCCACCACCCTGACTTTATTAAAGCCTTGGTTTTAGCTTAGACCTAGGCTCAATCTTAGCTTTTCACGTTAAAAATGGCTATTTCGCGGGTGGAGGAATGGACCGGCATTCATTTACATTAAAGCCTTGAACTGGTTAGTAGTCTAACTTAGCTTCTTGTTTGGAAGGTAACGTGAACGTAAAGAAGTACTGCTGGGGAAAGTACTGACATAATTGTGTAAGCTATTATTATAATTTTAATCTTTCCTGCAATCTGAGAGCACAAACTGTTGCTGCTGCGGCGAACCACATTTCTTATTTACGAATCTAGAGAGAAGTTATTTATTCTTCCTTACACGGAACCGAACGCTTTTAACACGCCAAGTCAAGTCATTCATGCCATTAAAAACTCTACACCAGCCAAAGCCAAGCCAGTAAACGAGTGGCAACAAAACTACAGTATGTGCACTTCAAAAAACATAACATGCTGACGGACAGGAGTATTTACAGTTGTGAATATAAAACGTGCCAAAAAGATTTTGTAACAGCTTCACAAAATCACTAGACGTCAAATACGAGGCAAACGCATTAAAGCCTTGACAAGATATGAGCAGGTAAAGCATTCCAATGTGAGCCACAGAAGGAAAGAAAGTAGAGTTTGTGGTAACCGTTCTAGCAGTTACTGTATGCCTACATAAAACTCATGAATGTTTCTACGACTGCGGCCCTCCGGCCCTCTCAAAAAACTCAGATCACAGTGACGAAATCTGTGGTAATACAGATAAAACAATGAGACGGATCTACGGACGGCGACAATCCAAACCGGACTAATACTAACAGGACAACCAACTTGCATACTTTAACATCAATTTCCAAGGCGTCGCAGTACATCGTTCGTTGTTCTGTTTTATTGGCCGTATAGTCTAGTCATTAATGGCGATCCGCGCGCCTGTCGCCCTGAGTTCTCTCTTGGCTACGAATACGGTTACAAAAATCAGCTGTGAAATTTGCAAACTATTTTTTATGTACAGCTCTGCCTTATTAATCCGGACAATTTGGGACTACCCTAATTTGCTACGATTAGACCGGGACCGAGATTGTTAACTTTTACCAACTTATGAAAACCACCCTTACGTTGTTGCCGCAGTAGCTTTGCTAGGCTTGCTAGTCATTATCGCAGCATAATTATGATCGACGCCGACTTCGTCTTCAACGAACGGTACCGTTTCGTTCATCCTTTTTTCATTTACAACCCCACGCTGATGTGGGCATCGAAACTTATGGATTCCAAAGTCGAGTTCTTGAAGGGTTAAATACAGTGCATATTGCGAATGAGAAATCGTCCTAAGACAATCATTTATGCAACGACAAATTAAGAAAGGAAGGACATTAGAATTTAAATTTCGCGGGCAACAGTATCTTAGATGTTCACGCAAAAAATAATAAAGCTTGCTCCAATTTGCGCTTTGCGCCGATTTGATATTAGCTTTTCTAGTTTTTTTCATTTTCATTATTTGTTGCCCGATTTTAAATCGGCTCCGTCTTCTCATCATCA